>PVQB02000388.1:0-34482 GCA_002980475.2 Fusarium beomiforme | reverse complement strand
TTTTTTTTTTTTTTTTTTAAGTACCTGGCCTGGATTCGTTGGTACCCGTGTGGATCACAGTCTGGATTTCACTAACGTACCTTACCTAGGTATTGACAGGCTCTCTGAATCATGGGCGGTTACTGCCTGTATGTACGTTTGCCTCGGATTTGGATAATTGTGGAAAACAGCAGTTTAGTGAGTCACTCGGTGTGCTTCGTGACTGACTGATCGATCGGAATATGAAGTCAACTCGGATTCGGATTCTTTGCTTGTGATAAATCAACAAATGAAATATTCTTACTTTGTACATGGTTCGTGTCATATCTGCCTTTCCTTCTGAATCCTATCACTTCTTGCTTTACAAACTCCTCGCACGCCTTGAAGAAGATCAAATATGTCTCCTATAATTAGTATCCCTACTGTAACTGGCACAATATACTGGTAGAAGAGAAAGCATGTAACAAAATACCCCGCCAAGAGAAAGAGAACCAAGCACATCACAGCACATGTTGCTCCTCTGGCGCTTTGTAGAGCAATACGAAGAGGATCCGACTTGAATCGGCAGTATGAAGTAGAATCTGGTTGGCATATATGTCAGTCTGTATAGTGCACTCAGAGAGGGATAAGTGGATCAGATGCATATAGATTAAAAAGAAGACGACAAAAGAAAAAAGGAAAAAAAGGTAACTTACGCCGTCGCCTTCTTCTAATTCTAATTCTATTGTATTTGTTCGCCTGAGCGTCATCCATCTGGTCATTGTGTCGACTCTCGTGCCAAAGCCAGCACTCCCAGAGAGGTCTGGTTGACTACGAGATGCAGCAGCCATGGGTAATAACGAGGTCTTATAGGTTTGAGGAGGATCTTCCAACGGTATGCCCTCTACCAGCCCCGTCCTACTGCGCTGTAAGCCGAACTCATGTACTCGGCTTGAGAGTACAGCGATACTCCCCAGCCCTGGATCTCCTATTGAAGTATCGTGGAAAGAAGTGGGATGCTTTTTTATCTCAATCTCGATCTCAATCCTTCGGGAGTTCTTGATTGATATAAGGCAATCTAGTCACCGTCTCTTATTTCTTTAAGTTCTGAGTGAGAAACCCACTGCCAACCTCAACTGCGGTTCGAGCAATAACAATAAGAGGTAGCATAGGCATAATCTGGTCAAAGCTTGCAGTCAATAGTGGTTTTGTAGCGGCACCCTGATAGAAAAGTCCAATGACGAACGTATACAAGCCAATTAGAAAGGAGAAAATGGCGACTAGCAACTCGAACAGAAATGACGCAGCACTCTCGCCAACAACAAGCGGTATCACCATCATAAATGTTATCCAAGACCTAGGAGTTTGCTTCCAAACCACCGCCTTCTTTCGATTTCTTCGACACTTATCTTGTTTCTCTCGTTCAAAGTACGCTTGAAGATCAGCCTCTTTTTTACTGTGCGAGTATATCCATCGCAGGATCGTTTCCCTGGAGGGGTTGTTTTCGAGTTCATAGCTCAAAGCCTTGTGCAGTTTGCTCGATCGAAAGGTATTCCAATAGACAAAGGCGAGCAGCAGAGAAAATGAGAAACACCTGACACCCGTTGACCTCTGGCGAAGCATCATCGGGTAGTGAAGGCCACAAAGAAATACTTGATCGCGTGGTTCTGATAGCGCAATGAACTCGAGGATCAAAGTCGCCATGAGGAGTCCAAACAACAGCAACATCAAGCCACTACGCAAGCGGGCTTCCTTTAGATGTTTTCTGAAATACGACTTCAAAACTAACAAGGTGCATAAGTGAACGTTGGATGATAAATAGCCCAGCTGGGCGCCGATAAAGAAACAGTAAAGTCATACCCTGCAAACTTGTGCATACATGGCGATTAGATAGCACAGCCCGACAGCTAACATCTGATCACTCAATGCGAGCAGAAGTGACTGATAGCCAAAGATTACTAGGGGAGTAATTGGCAGGTTTCCTGGCTCCAATCCAATAGAGGGCTTTCTCGTCGACTCGTATATAACTGCTGCTTAGGTATGCCACGTTTGAGGACGGCCATGATGGCTACAACCACCGATATTGCAGCTGTAATCACGAAAGATAATACAAGCTACACAAAATGTGTAAGTACTCAAGGAGATATGAATAAAGTGCTGGACTTACATCAATGCCGTTCATATCAGCATCCACCACATTCTCGGCGGGAATACCGCACTGAAGTCCACCATGGCAGTATTTCATCGTCAAAACAAAATATTATCATCAATATGACCAGTAAGAGCGACTTCATGCCGTCACAGGTAGAGCTGCGATAAAGAAGGGTGTTTGGTTACAGGCTATGCTGGGTTTTACCCAACCTTCAGCCCTATTCCTGTTTTAAACCATGTTCGCCTCCGTCTACGCTCACAACTTTAAGCCACTGCATGTTACGCTACATCATCTCTTCCTCAAGCACGTTGATCGCCTGTGGTTTCAATTGGTTCAGGTCTCACTCTCAAGTGATAAAGATTAACTGGCGCCAGTCACTGTCAATGCGTCATAACAGCCGTCTTCAGTAGACCTTCTTCTCGCAATTCCACCTACCAAGAAATTCCTGGAGAGGTTTCGAGATTTCAGCGTCACTTGATCGAGAACCTTATAGGGCTGTTTTAAGCTTATTAATACTGCTTAGAAACCCCACCCTCTCCTCGTTGCAAGTCCGAGATGAACTTATTATGCATGCCTTGGGTGATCTGTTAGATTACAATGAGTCTCGAGTATAAGTCGTCATTTTTAAGTAGAACTTACACTGTCTCTCGTCAGTGTACTGCAATGAAGGAAAATGATAGTGCCCATGTTCAGTCTGATGACCTCCGTTGATCCGCGCTACCGTCTTCCTCAATAATTTCAAATATTGGACTTCTATTCGCTTTCTATAGGCTTTTTCTCGATACCGTAGTTTAAAATCGACAGCGAAGAGCTGAGTCAATGGTGCCGAAGAGTCGCGCTTCTTGATACAAGCAAGGAGATTTGTTGGCTCTCAGCCTACGTAATTGTTCCAGTGTACGTGCAGATATTCCCAATTGGAGCCTTGCCAATATTACCTATATGACCGAGGCCTAATATTTACTTCTACTGCTGTAAAGTACAATTGAAGGTAAGGTAACTTATATGGAGACCGTCTTTAAGTCGTCATCGGGCCCCAGACCAATCAGCATCCCCTAACCCCACCTCCACACTCTAGTCTACTACCGCCTACGTAGCAGCCCGACACATGCGACGTCAATCATTATCAGCATCGCCATAACTCGACCCAGCAACAACAATCCAAAGTCGGCTTGAAGATAATAACGCGTATCTCAATCTCAACCAAAACCACATCACAGCAGATATGGAGTCGGCTCCTACAGAGCTTGCGGCCACTATCCAGGCTGCAAGCATTGAACGCCATCCCGATCCTGCTCTTGATACCATCCCGCCTACAGCAGCTGAAAGAAGACAGCCTGTGACCTTAGAGCAAGTCAAGCACGAGCACGATGATGGAATCGATGATTATGACGATGAAGAAGAAGAGGATATTCCCTACAGCGTTCTCCGACCGGCTCCTAGACATTCTCATCTCCCTCCCCTACCAGATCTACGTTTCGAGCAAAGCTACCTTCGAAGTATTTCCAAGGCGGATGCATGGTGGAAGGTGGCGTTGATAACTGCAAGGGATCAGGTATGTATATATATATATATATGCTGTATAAGAGTTTCAGTTTGCTGATATAGCGACAGATCATTATGCCCTTGACCCAGGGTTTAGTATACAACCTCTTCCTGTGTGGCTGGCAACATTGGAATAGAAATGCTCGATTGCACGGTAACACATTAGGTGCACGAGTAAGGCGCTGGTGGTGGGGAGTCAACAACTGTAGGTCATGAAATTTATAGTCACTCTGTATTGTGGCTAACTTAATGTGTTTAGGGAAGATACCTACCCATCCCAAGAGGGGCTGATGAGAATGGGAGATGAAAATACTTTACATAATACTGGGATGCCGATAACTTTGCCATCCATGTATAATTTGTCAAACTAGAAATGATGAAGAACAATCATGGAGACTTTGAAGAGCAAGTCCAGAGCTCATATCAATCGTCTTCGGGGCATCTAATATGGACTTCACAGGCTTATCTACCATTTCGATACTTGCGCAATGTCAACTTATGGGTCAGTAGGCGGATTGATAGAGTCTATAAATGCTGCCTTCTGCCCGCTAAAGCTTCTCTATTGGCCATTGGCTGTATCATAAATGCTACTCCCCATACCCATATCACCAATTTCTACTCATAAGTAATATCTGTCGCTTGGAAGAATTGAATAGCCATACCGTTAAATATAAGCTTGACATTGGCATATTAACTAGTATGCCTCGCTATGCTCACTCACTTCCCCGTCTCAAACCCTCGTCAGTTCGAGATGTTGCTCCACGTTGGGCATCACTTTAAACCTCGACCGACTTTATAAGCATACGTAAGTTTAATCCCTTCTAAATGCCATGCTTCTTTTAGGACTGCATTTCTATTCCGCCATATTGCCGGGCTCTTGCGTCGCTGGCCCAATACCATATAAACCCTTTGTTCCAAAACTCCAATATAAATGGATAGTATCAATTACCCAGCCCCTACTCATGATTTGCCCCGACATCGAGAGGACGAGGAATTGGCTGTGCGTGTGTCTTTTCTGGGCTCCCTCTAAAAGCCAGAGACGTCGCAAGAGTTGCTGGAGTCGCGTCGTTGCGTTCAGAAAAGTGAAGGTCTGGAGTTGGAGATTGCTGCGTTGCACCCAGGGCTTCTTTGCTAGGTGTAGCTTCTGGTGCGTCTTCCATCTCAACAAGACGGGATTCTCCAGACAAGTGCTCCTCACCTTCCTTATCAGAACTTGGCGTTGGCAATTTGTTTCCAGCTTGTGAGTTGGGTCCCAAGACGTTCCGTAACTTGGGTGGTGTAACTGAGAGTTTCACGACCAGGCTTCGGTTCTTCTCCTCCAGGTCATCGTCTATCATGGCTTCATCTTCATCGAAATCGTCTTCGTCTTCTGATTCCTCGGGCAAGTGCTCGTCAACATCTTCCTCGTCGTCTCCGAAATCGGCCTCGCTCTCGTCATCAGAATCATCAGAGGCATTATGCCGGAAAACTTTGTTGTTCTCAGCCCAGCCAGTTGTTCCGTGGTTGACTGCTGCCGATCG
Source organism: Fusarium beomiforme (assembly GCA_002980475.2). NCBI lineage: Eukaryota > Fungi > Ascomycota > Sordariomycetes > Hypocreales > Nectriaceae > Fusarium > Fusarium beomiforme. The sequence continues at coordinate 29,310 of PVQB02000388.1, read as the reverse complement.
TCGGGGTCGCCCCGTTGGACCAACAGATTGTTCTCTTTCAACTTCAGATGCGTCTCCCTGTACACTGCCTGGGGCACTGCTTCCTATTGTCGGGTTCAGCCGTGTAGGTGCTTTGATCTGTCGGCCGCTGGCGGTGGTCACAGGACCAGTCTCGGCCGGTGTATGAGTTCCCGTGTTGCGAGTAGAACGTCGAGATGTTGAGTCGGTAGTAAAGATGTCTTCGTCGTCGGAGTATGTATACTTCATCTTCTTACCCCGTGTTCGACCCTCGTAGAGAGAGAATCCAGGCTCCGGCCTCTTAAACTGTTCCTTGCGCGCCTGTCGATAATCACGACGCTTACGTTTCTGCAGAGTGTCAACGCTGTAGTCAAGTAGCCAGCTCTGCCAGAACCATTCTTGGTCCCAGAGCTAGGGTGTAACTAACCTCCTCGCCCGCTTCGAATCGGGGAATTGCAGAGACCATCTTCTGAGCTAGTTTTGTAGCCTTTGGGCCGCCATCCTTGAGTTGGAGCTTCTCAGCAAGAGCCTTGAGCTCATCGATTGTACCAGCCACACTCCACCATGTTCTGCTCGTTCCAGCAGGATTGCTCTCTCTGTAAACCCGGAAAGCTGTGTCGTCTTGACCCTCAATCAGAAAATAGCGACGCTTATCTCCGTCTGATCCCCAAGGCTGTACTGATCTGGGTTGGTTCGTATCGTCTTCGTGCCGGTTTTGCTTGTATGATTGGTTGATAAGTCCTTTAACGGTTTCGGAGGATGAAAGAGTCCAAAGAATCAGGTATCGCAGAAGAGTAAGCTATATTGATATTAGTTTTGGAAACATTCGCAAGACCTGGCTTCCTAATACGCACTCTTTGTGTAGGATTCATCGAGGTGAACGTTGCGCCGCCAGACATGGGACTCTTGTCTTTCCAGGCAGGTGCCCATTGGTTCTTGTGAGTGCTGATGGCATCCTCTAGAGCGCGACCGTAATGGCCAGGCCTAATGGTGATTTAATTAGCATATATATCTTGCGACGTAAGATCCCGCCATACTTCACATCTTGCTTGCGATTCAGTAGTAACCCTAGCAACGCGCAGAGGAAGTGTTCGGCTCGATCGCCTGGAACGGGTTCGACGATATCACGCTCGAGTTCTTGTGGGCCAAAATGGGCAAGCGATTTAGGAAATGCGTCGCTGAATCGGCTTCTGAACATCACAATGAACTGCAGATGTTAGCTTGTGGTCAAAATACGCGACAGCAGCGCGTCGCAACAGCGGCAACGCGCGCTGAACGATTGAAACGAAATTTTTGAAAGGTGAGAATCATAGCAGCGAGATACATACTGCAATGTCAGGATTATCTGCCAATACATATTCATGAGGAGGGGACGGTGAACGTTTTCGTGGTGGCGGCGAAGCCTCCTTGGCTGGTTTGTCTGTAGCCTTGGAGAAGTATTTCTGGATGCCCTTTTTAGGTTTGGCGACCGGCTCTTCGACTGGGTCGTCTAACTCGATATCAGAAGGAGCAGGTGACAGGGAAGACAAGGAGGAGAGATCGGAGGAGTCATCTTCGGCCGACATTTTGCGGGTGGTTTGTTGATGTGAGATGGAGATGGAGATGTGTGGGGAGAAGGAGGAACGACGTAACTTGGGCTCTGACACGGAACAAGCACACACTAGCCTTGTCGAAGAGCCGCAGATTAGGCTGGTGAATCCTGATAGGCCAAGCAAGCATCAATTTACTATCTAAACAATCAAACTGACATAGAAACAATGCGAAAAATCAGCCTTTGTTGTCTCCCCAACCGAGAGCTCTCTGCCACCAAGCTGCTGCACCCTCATGACAGTGACCGCCTCTTTCACCCTCCCTATGCATGAAGCTTCTCAGGGCCAACCTGGACCAATATCTCGGTCTCAATGGCATGGTACGATTATTCCATCAAAAGGGGTCTGGTAGCACACCAGGTTCACATCTTCCACTCTTTTCCCTTTGCTCTTCAGTCTCTGCGTGGGTTTATCTCGCGTTGAGTCAAGACAGACTATAGCGCCTTCACCTCTTTGTCATCTTGGCCAAGTTGGCAAGTTCCCTGTAATCTTCAACAATCACCCTGGACGAACTTCGGTACCCAATCAGCCCCCATTACCATCTGCCTCTTCAGACAGTGCCAGTAGCCGCATCACCAAAAACTTTTCTGGGGACGCGTCGCCACAGGCAAATCTAAAAGGTGAGTAGAGCAGGCACGAGTGCGAGTACCAAATACTCAGAACCAGTATCGTGTGCTCTCACCGCCATGTAACGTTCAATAGCGCAATTTTCCGGCATACTCAATGGCTGTCTCAAAGACGAAAGGGTATGCATTTCAACAAGCCAAGAATGGACACGTCCCACTGGAACACATTGAAGAAGTTGTCGCGAAGTTCCAAGCCGTAGCACAAAGGGCCACCCACTCAGGAATATTCCGCTACCAACGCTCATCCTCCCCTTGTCGCCCATGATGAATTAACCACTTGGTTGACCACAATCCTGCCAAAATTTTGCAAAGTATATCGCCCCGCCCAACATTGTCATAACACAATATGAGAACCCATACGTGCACGTATGCAAACAATAGGAAACGCAAGATTGATATCTGGTGAGGCAAACAGCATGAAGAAGACACAACACAATGTGTGTCGCAACAACAAAGCATCGAAATTTATCTCCCTTAAGCAGATGAAGCATTAATGGGAATCAAGCATACCCCAGGTCGTGATTGCGCTGTCGTGGTGATGATCACTCAGCGGTGATGACCTCAGCCCAATTTGAACGATGTTGAGAGGCAAAAGGTCGATTGGTTGAGCACGCGTCGCACTAGTACCCAATGGCAGAGATTGGATAACAATGGCAGAGATCGGATAATTTATGGGGCTGTCCCGGGCAAGACTCCCACATCTCATCAGTCTCTCAATGAATGGAAGAGAGGCTCCACATTGATTGAAACTGAAAATTGGAAAGAGCGACCGAGCCCTACCACGTGACCGGATATCCACCGTAAACTGAGAAAGAACGACGCACAAAATTAGCAGCGACAGCCTTTCTAACACACTAAGCGGCCATCGCCAGGTAAATATTCCCTCCCCTTCCCTTCTTCTTCGCCCACGATCTTCCATACTAACCCGCAGCTTCACAGACTACCCTTCCCTTTTCACACCGTGAAGAAGAGCCGCCATGGGTAGAGTTATTCGCAACCAGCGTAAGGGTCGTGGATCCATCTTCAGTCAGTACCGAACGAGCCTCTCCGCGATATCGAAAACATCAAAAATACTGACGCCTAATAGCGGCCAACACGCGCCTGAACAAGGCTCCTGCTAAGTTCCGCAACCTCGACTATGCCGAGCGCCATGGCTACCTTCGAGGTGTAGTCCGCGAGATCGTCCACGATGCTGGCAAGTTCCCCGAACAATGAGCTTCCCGAGAATTTTCTTTTGAGGAAAACCACACAATTGTGTATAAATGCAATCATGGAGGAACGACAACTAACAATGATTATCCGCACAGGTCGTGGTGCCCCTCTCGCCAAGGTCGTCTTCCGTCACCCCTACCGATTCAAGCAAGTTACCGAGACCTTCATCGCCAACGAGGGCATGTACACTGGCCAGTTCATCTACGCCGGAAAGAAGGCTGCTCTCACCGTCGGCAACGTTCTTCCCCTCGGCGAGATGCCTGAGGGTACCGTTGTCTCTAACGTCGAGGAGAAGATCGGTGACCGTGGCACTCTCGGCCGCACCTCCGGTAACTACATCACCATTGTCGGTCACAACCCTGACGAGGGCAAGACCCGAATCAAGCTCCCCTCCGGTGCTAAGAAGGTCGTCCACTCCGGCTCCCGAGGAATGATCGGTATCGTCGCTGGCGGTGGCCGAACTGACAAGCCTCTCCTTAGTATGTTTCCCCAGAGGATGACGGAATGAGATTACTGATACCTCTCGCAGAGGCTTCTCGTGCCAAGCACAAGTTCGCTGTCAAGCGAAACAGCTGGCCCAAGACTCGTGGTGTTGCCATGAACCCCGTCGACCATCCTCATGGTGGTGTATGTATTTTCAGAATTCATGCGATGGACAGAAGAGCTGACAATGGATGCAGGGTAACCACCAACACATTGGTAAGGCTTCTACCATTTCCCGATACGCCGCCCAGGGTCAAAAGGCCGGTCTTATTGCCGCCAGAAGGACGGGTCTCCTCCGTGGTACCCAGAAGACAAAGGAGTAAAGTTGTGGCTGGGTTCATGGTCTCATTGGGATGGTGTTTACTGGCTTGCTTGCATCTATTGAAGGTACTGCCGAGAGCAGATGGCTGGTAGCTCCGAGGGCAAGTACTATGACATTTGGCGCAAAAAAATCTGAAGGCCGTTTCTCTGTGAAAGATGTGAGCGAGGAAGTGAGATACCACGAATACCAAAAAAAGGCTTCCACGAGAGAAGCATGCTTGGTTAAAATAATGTCCATTCAGCAGTTGTGTCAAGTTATGTGCCCAGGTCTTGTCGTCATATACAAAAGTGACATACGCCCAACTTCTCATCAGCAATTAGATAGCTCATTAGAAGAGCACTATCCTTTACGTAAAGCCAATGTTTTCAAAGTCACCGAGTTAGAGGTCGACTGGGGTATACCGTACTGGTAGCAATTACCGAGCTCGGCGGGAGAGAATTGAGTACCCCTGGAATATAGGTGCCAAAATAAACATTTTGAAACGCCTAGTAAAATTCCCCCGGCTTATCCTACATTTACCCAAGTATTTTTGTCACTTAAGATCAAGGTGCCACGAGGTAACCTGTTTGGATCGTATGATGGCTAACTAGTTGAATTCATAACGACCTCTGGGAGTCGATCATGGATTTGCAACTTTGACCATACAAACTCTCACCATTGATCAACTTAGCCCCCAGTTTACTATTCGCCAACTGTTTTCAAGCACATAACCAACGCACCAATGTTGGCGAGACCATGTTCTTCAACTCTCCGACGTCTTACCCTCTTGGTGCTTCCCAGCTACCACCGCACGTGTACTCGCAGCTTCTCCAGTAACGCTCCTTTTCGGTTGCCGAAAGAACAGGCCCCACGCTTTTACCCCACCAACACCAAGACGTTTGGCCCCTCCATATACCTCAAACTCTTCCCCTCCGAAGCTTCATCCACATTTACATTCTCATCTATATCACTATATTCTGGTTCTCAGACAAGACGCTTGAGCACAATGTCTGACGTTAAGGAATACTCTCTTCTTTGTCTGGAGAACCCTCTTCTCGGTGAGTTAGAATCCAATTGCAGCAAACCAGCTTTCAACGCCCCTCCATAGAATTCCGCTGGCTCCTTTACCCGCTTACATCAATTTGCTCCATTTTGATCACTTGCTGACAATCCCTTATTTGTCCTATGCAGACATCCAGGCCAAGGGTGATCAGGCGCTTCTTGACAAGTATGGCCTCAAGCCCAACGACGCTATTCTCGCAGAGGAAAAGCATCTCCCTCTCTACGAAGACCTCCTAAACAACTACGATGCCAAGTTGATTGCTGGTGGTGCTGCCCAGAATAGTGCTCGAGGTGCTCAGTACATCCTCCCTCCCAACAGTGTCGTCTACCTCGGTGGTGCTGGAGATGACAAGTATGCCGCTATCCTTCATGATGCAGTCAAGGCCGCTGGTCTCCGTGTTGAGTACCGTGTCGACCCCAAGGAGAAAACTGGCCGGTGCGGTGCTATCATCACTGGCCACAACCGAAGCTTGGTCACAGATCTTGGTGCTGCTAATCACTATGACCTTGACCACTTGAAGAAGCCTGAGATTTGGAAGCTCGTTGAGAACGCTGAAGTTTACTACGTTGGTGGCTTCCACTTCACTGGTAAGAGCTCACCATCAAGGCCCTGAATATATACGATGCTAACTCATATCAGTCTGTCCTCCTGCAATCATGGAGCTTGCCAAGCAGGCTTCTGAGAATAACAAGCCTTTTGTACTCTCCCTGTCCGCTCCTTTCATTCCCCAATTCTTCAAGGAGGTTGTCGACGCCAGCGCCCCTTACTGGGACTACATCATTGGTAACGAGACCGAAGCCGCCGCCTACGCTGAGTCCCACGAACTTCCCAGCAAGGAGCCAAAGGATGTTGTCAAGCACCTTGCCAATCTTCCCAAGGAGAACACAAAGAGAAAGCGAGTTGCCATCGTCACTCAGGGTACCGACCCTACTCTAGTTGCTATCCAGGGCGAGGACGAGATTAAGGAGTTCCCCGTCCACGCCATCGAGAAAGAGAAGATCAACGACACCAACGGTGCTGGTGACGCCTTTGCTGGTGGTCTCCTGGCTGGTATCTTACAGAACAAACCCCTCGAGACCAGCATCGACATGGGCCAGTGGCTCGCTCGTCTGAGCATCCAGGAGCTTGGACCTTCGTAAGTTCACCCGCAAACGCCATCGCTACCAAGTTGTGTTCCTAAAATTTACTGCTTCATTTCTCTACCTATCTTTCCTATCAACAGCATAACTCTTCGACAAGGACATCAGTCGCAGTTACATGATAATAAACCCTGACTAACTCTCATGTAGATACCCCTTCCCCAAGCAAACCTACCAGGCTGCTTAAATTTATTAACAACACATCTTGCACATCCTTCTTGAGTGATTGAATGTGGTTCGGCGTTGCTAGGGAAATGGGAACCGGTTTCAACAACGGCGTTTGCATCCAAAGGGAGAGTACACTCCAAACTGAGGGCTCCCAAGCGCATTAAGCGACATGGTATCCTCCACGATACCGAGTATTTGGCAAGCATATTATCTGAGTGAATATAAAATAAATGACTTCTCGTTTGAAAACCCGAGATCTTGCACCGACGAACGGCGTCTATACCAGCAGACTGGATGAATACCAACTAAGTTTGAATTGACTGGCGAGCGAGCTCATCAGCTATTGTACGACTTCCGAGGCCACAAAGCAAATCAGGTGAGCTAGAGTACATTGCACCTGTGAGCTGATCCAGTTTGTGGTTGCGGCTTTGAAAGCTGCGGCTGACTTCAAAGGGCTAATGCTACATGCTGAGACATGTGCAAGTGCTTTGTAGTGAGATGTCAGTTGTGCAATCAAGCGTGTTCAGTCCCGAGTGGTCTAAACCAGGAACGAGACATTTTGGAAGGGCAACAATCGACTAATGACTGAGTAGATTGGGATACCCTGACTTCCACGGCAACTAGACAAGAACATGCATAAAAACACCCTAAACTTCTACTTGTTATTGTAGAAAGCAGACTGCAGAATGGCGGCATCATAACTGGATGTTGTTTCATCCATCTGGAAACGTCGGCCCGACGAGCCCGGTGCAGAGTCCTGGGCATGATTGCGGTCATATCGGCTCATGTCCGTATAACCAGCCCCGGTCGGCATGCCGAAAGTAGTCCCATTGGCAGGCGTGCCTTGATACAAGCTGCTTGGATGGGAGAACGCAGAGAAAGAAGATGGCGTGGGATAGCCATCCGGAGCTTGGCGGTGACCATATGATTGCGGTACTGTCTGAGTAGGTGCACGATCGGAATTTTGACCCCACTGGCTGAATACGGAAGCTCGAGGGGCGCTGGAGCTGCCAAAGGTTTGGAGCAGGTTGTTGCGATGGGCCTCTTCGGCAGCTGAGCTAACGCGAGGGCTTGCCATCATTCCGCCGTTAGCTCGGGGAGTTGGTATCGCTGGCGTTGGCAGCTGAGGAGTAGACTTTGTAAATGGATCTTCGAGTGTGCTAACAGTTCGTGACATTTTCCGTGCAGAAATATTGGGGCTGATGGGAGCATCGAAAGCATCCTTGTATGACACCGAGGCATCATTGGCCTTGTGAGGAGTAGGCGTGTAGACCCAGGCCCAAGGGAGAGGTTCGAATTTCCCTGAAGGCATAGAGCCGCTGGCAGGGCTAGGTTCAGCCTGAAGCATCCCGAAGACCTCGTTCGCAGTTGAGCTATGCATTCCGTATGAGGTCTCATCAGTAGAGCGGAGCCCAGATTGAGATTGCTCAGGGGTAGGTGGCCTTAGGAAAGGAGCAAGCATATTGATAACAGTATTATCAGCATCGTCAGGTACAGACTGCTTGTGGGGAGGCTGTGTCTCGAGAGATGCAACGAAAGACCTTCTCACGGACCCGTTACTCGCGGGTCGGTTTTCTGTCTGTAGACTCTCCAAAACGTTGCGATGTCGACTCGTGGTCTTGGTGTTACTCCCAAGTTTCTGTGCAGGAGAATTCTCAATGGATATCGGCTGCGAAGCATCTTCATTCACAATAGACACTTCCTTATACTCGAAAACAAGACCTTCCTTGAAGACCTTGAAGACAAGAGGGCACGAATTATCCTCACCTAGGAAGTAGGCGCATCGCAGTATGTCCAAGATTCTTGCCAGCGTCTCCCGGAAAGGACCGAGTCGTTTCTCCGGGGCTGTAAGACTTGGTTTCAATCCACCACTCTCAGAGAAGTACGATCGGCAAGCCTGCGGAACCTGGTCCGGAGCGAGAGGGAGCAGACCTTGAGTTTGGACATCTTCCGCGAGAAGATAGGGGCATGAGGCAAGGTTTTCATGCGTATATGTTTCGCTGCACAGTAATGAGAAGACCTTTGCAATAGCCTTCATCATATCTGGCAGTACGGGACCAAGAGCCTTGCCTGCCGCGAAGATTTCCTGACGACGCGCAGCCAGCCACATACCGTAAATGCGGAGCAGAGGCAGAAGGGCCTCGATCACGGGGGATGATTTGGCCGTTGCCGGGTCCGCGGAAGCCGGGTTCTCACGGCCGACAATATCGGTCAGCTGAGAGATGAGTGTCAAGCAAAACGCAAGAATAAATTGAACGTTGATGCGCAGGGTGTGGTGACAGAAGCGTGATGCCGCCTGTGTCTGTGCCTCTATTCTATATTAGAAATTGGAGCAAAAATTATATGGCAACTAGACTTACCCGTGTATTTCTGAGAAGCGATAAAGTAACTTGAGATGTTAATTAGGGTCATCTTGAACAAAACCTCCGAGTGGTCGGGGTTCTTGGAAGCCATATCAAGCCGATGAAGGACTTCTCTTTCAAGTTCTCCGCTGCCTGCTAGGGTCTCATCCCGATAGTAGGAAGCATGAAGCTTCGTGAACCAGGTAACGAATGCATCGCTTGGTCCACGTGCTTGCTTCTTAAGCGGATTTTTATCAGGCTGAAAATAACCCTTAAACTTAGACTCAAGATTCTGCTTCACGTTGGGATGAGGATCGGCAGTTGCGATGCTCCGGTAAAAAAAGTAGAGGATATCTAAATCTTTGCCTTCCTCGAGGCTAATCATGCCCATTTGGTGGAACGGGAAACCGGAATCGGGTTTCAGATCGTGAGCGAGACTGTAATAGCCCAGGGCAACCCTGTAGCTCGATTTTTTTAGGCCTGATTGAACCTGATAGCGTGCGAGGTCGCCAAGACAGATAAGAGTGAAATGGCAAGAGTTGATGGCCAGTGGATAGATCGAGTTGGGCACAGGACTGACGACATCGCTGCCGGGGGATCCGTCAACCTCGACTCCGTGAGCAATGCGCTTCAATTCGGGAATGTCGTATCGTGCGGAGAGGCGCTGGACATATCCTTTATAGAACTCCTGAGCAACGTGCAGAAAGCCTAGATATTTGTCCCCAAACTTCCGTCGCTCCACATTGCGCTTGTCACCCTTCTGCTTGGGGGTGGTTTGTTTTTCTCCCTTGTTCTTGTCCTTGTCTCCATTACGCTTTTCGTTGCCCGTCTTATCGGTCTTTTGCTTGTCCGAGTTTTGCGCCAGGTGACGGAGGCGAACCAGGGTTCGTCGATATTCGTTGTTGATACTAGTGTGTACCAACCACATAATTTGGTCGGTACGCTCGGCGACGGCATACTCAAAGTCAAGATAGATGGTTTGCACACAGGCGAGGCGGAATCTGTTTGGAGGGGTTATGCATTAGCCTCATGAGCCCAACAAGCTGCTTGTGATCTTCCTCACTTATCCAGAACCGTATCCATCACCTCGAACTGGGGGATGTCAACACCAGAGTTGGTGTCTTTTGGAAGCTTTTCCATGTGCTTCGTCAGTTGCTTTCGCAGTTTAACTGCCGAACTAGAGAATGTCAGCTTCTGGTTGCTCGCTAGATATGAGCAAGCAGTAAGTCTGTGGTGTTTGCGCACGCCGATCAAACCAAGTTTTCTGGCGGGGTATAATCGCATGAGGCAGTAAATGGATGACTGGTTTCTTCACAATTGTAGTACGAGTGGTTATGTCCAACTTACCGCCACGTTTGTCTGGCCTTACCAGAGAGATCCGCATGCTCCCGTTTTGCGGCCTGTACAGTCGCTGTCGCGGTCTCGGATTCCATGATCGCGGAGTCGGCAGGATCAGGGCAGAAACTGGGCGGCCTCGAGGCAGACGCAGAGCTAAAGGGCAAGACGAAAGGTGTCGCGGCACAATTCTAGAGCGTCGGTATCGAACTAAAAATCGTTTCGTTCATGCTTTCCTTGGTACGGGATCATGAAAAGGCTTTCGGTCCATAGCTCGTTCGCAGATCGGGTCCTTGAGTTGAGATTGAGGTTTGGCACTGGCACCAGACTCGGCTCGCGAAAATGGAATCGATGGCCGAGAAGACACACATTGGCGACGGAATGGAGGGCGGGGTGGGTTAACTGGAAGGGAAGGGAAAAGTATACAGCAGAGTAAAGCAAATGAAAGTAAAGTAAAGTAAATACGCGCAGAACAAAAAAAAAAGGAAGGCCGAGCGAGTATTCTGTAGGTCTGTTGTTAATTGCGCTGCAGACCCAAGCGTGATTTTGTAAGGTAGTGAATGTAAAGTAGAAAAGAGGGAGAAAAATTATCTAAGTATTCGTCACAACTCAAGGTGATGAGAGCTTGAATGGATTTGAACCCCTCAAGGTGAGGTTAAGCGCAGGTTAGGTCAGGTCAAGCCAGGCGCCTTCCAAGGCACGAGATTTTGGTGGCAGCTAATAAATATCATTCTAGCCAGCCCAGGCAGTGGTGCAATGTCTCACTGCCCCGTGGGTTTTTCTTCGGAGGTATCCAATGGATACGGGTACAGCCTACCATGGATCCATGGGATAATAGAAGTTTACTCCCCAATTCGGTAGCGGGAAAAGCATTTGGACCCTGGAAATCATAGATTTCGAGGCTTGAACGGTAGACGCATCGTTATCAATCACTAAGGTGTAGGATCTTTGTGTGAAGTCTCCCTAGAAACCCAAGCTACTTAGCTTTTATAATTAAGAGTAATTTATGATAATAGATGGGTATTTTTACTTTTTAATTTGTTGATGTAGATGACATTGAGCTGTTGAAATTTGATGATTTATGGAATATAAGGTGAGTAATAACCAGCAAGAATGAATGTGACGGGTACAAAGCAAAACTGCGTTCATTATGATTCAATATAATTTACGTTAATAAAAGTCAACAAAAGCCCGTGCTCGTAGTCGCCACATACCTAACCAACCTCCAGCAGACCTACTAATGTAAGATAGGTACCTTAGGTATGGAGGTTACTTTTAACCTATCCATCCATTATTACCTGTGAAGTTGCCCCTCACATAAGGTAGGTAGGTAGGTAGCCACTTCATCAAACTCGTGCTTTAGCGCAAGGCAATGTAGACCCCACCATATTTCACAGGTTGAGCTACCAAGCAACGCCAATATAAGACCTCTAGAATATAACAATACTACACCTTTTGACAATCTCAACCCATCTAACTTCCATACATACCTGACAATTCGACTTACTCCTTGCTCAGCGAGAGCATAGACATATTGCCGCTTCGTCTCAACATCTTACAAACGGCCTTACCAGTGAAAGACATTACCCTGTACTCACCGCTTCTCATCCTTTGGACACTTCTTTCAAGTATTTCTACCTTTCCAATCAAGCTCACAACAAAGGATGAAGCGCTCACGAGAGCTCGAAGAGCTAGATTCCGATTCTGAACATACAAAGCCGGAACCGTTCCTTCGTCCAGTATCAAAGGTTACTCAGCTTGAATCCGCTATCGACGACGAAGAGAATACAATAGCCATGAGATGCAACTTGCCTCCACACAGAGAGGCCCAGGCCTTCAGGTCCTACGACGAATATGAGGTCCATTACAACAAGGCTCATACTAATAGGTGTCTTGAATGCCACAAGAATTTCCCCAGCGAGCATCTGCTCAACGTCCATATTGAAGAATACCATGACCCTTTAGTAACTGTCAAGCGGGAACAAGGCGAGCATACGGTAAGTCTTGCGTCATGGTTTTCGTCAAGCAGCGTAAGACTCCAACTGACTTGCGTGCTGCAGTACTCATGCTTTGTTGAAGGCTGTGAGCGCAAGTGCATGACGCATCAGAAGAGGCGTATGCATCTCATTGACAAACATATGTATCCAAAGAACTTCTTCTTCGCAGTCACAAGGGATGGCATTGACGGTAGGCGGTCTCTACTAAATGATGGCAGTCATCATCGCCGCTGGTCGTCGACCAATTCTCAAGCTATCAAGAGCTCACGACGCCGTGCGAGTCTTCTGGACGGCGAGAATGTCTCTTCACAACAGGAAGCTAAATCACAGGAGTCACCAAAATCACCAGCCTTACAGAATACGGAGAAGAAGCAGAAAAATGACGAGCGTGTAGACACAGAGATGGCAGATCTCACGGTTGCCATGTCATCGCTGTCCTTTGTCCCACCGAGTGTCCGGTTTGGACGTGGAAGAGCTGGCTTTTCCAAGAGGTAAAACAACGACGGGGCTTCAAACTGGGGAGGGGTATCAGCACGATGTTATGAAGATAATATGTGGCCAATGAAGGATTTTCTACCTCGTGTCGATATGTATCGCTTTTACCTGAAGTCGTAAACAATGCGTGTTGATGATTTCTTAATACGCCCAACGCCGTCTCTACTTTGAACTCGCTGATATTCCTCGAATCGGGTCCCTTCATAATCGAGCTTGTCGTATCTAATCGCTTGATGCGCAGCCCCTGCAACCACAGCTAACGCACTCAATATCTTCGTTGCCCTTCATCTCCGATCGTGGAACGCGGCAAATGCATGTGCTGTTAAAATTTGTTTCCTTTGTTTGAATGCAGCGCAAGCAGCATAGCTAGATAGTGTCAGTATGTATGCGTAGGAGAAATGACAGACGGAAGCTGACCTTCTCATAACCTTGCTTCTTCCACTTCGCAATCAACATCGCGTCCGCGTAGCCGTTCTTCAACAACCAGTCGTACAGTTTTTTACTAATCGCTTCCTTCTCGTAGTATAGCTCATATACGTATCGACTTCGTTGATGCGAAATCTGGAAAATTTCCCACTGCGCTTGGTGTCTGGGACCTGATGGTGGCGGCTTGTTCTGGGCATCCTTCATCTTGTTGGAGAAAATGATCAAATCATTCTCAATATCCTCAAACCCATCAGGCGGCGGCTTTCTCTTGGACGAGTGTCGGATGGCGGGCATCTTGGCTTGTTTGATAGTGTGTGTTTTTTGAGGCTCAGTTCCTGGCGCAACAGATGACGTTAGAAAAAGATGGTTAGGCAGCTAAATACAGGCGGTTAACCCCACTACATACTAACCTAACAGCGACCTACCTTACTACCAGTAGTAGTTTGGATACTTAGGCGGGCGATAGTAGAGGTGGCTAGGATTCGATACGAGACGAATACGGACTAAGCTGTGAATAAGAAACGCAACGCAGATTAGATGGGTACCTAAATTGATAAAATGAAGTTATTCTTCTTTTTCCGCTTTCTGAGTCGTCTCATTCAACATAGGGAGGGATTCGACAATTATTCTTGATGTCTGATGGACTATTCTTTTTCCGGACCGTTAGAGCTTCAGATGTTCAGCACTTGCCAATAGACAGCGAACTTGGACTTGAATTTGACGATACAAATGCTTATCGGGACAGCCATACGCAGGCATAGTAAGACTGCATGTCCATGCTTAACCCAGTTCATAAGTATTTTTCTGCTTAGGTAGATTTTCGACAATTTCCTGCAGCGGGTGCACCCGCTGACGAAAAGCAGACATATTAGTGGAAGATGTATTTCGTGGCTGTGCTTGAATGTGGCTCGTATCCACGTGACAGTTCGTCGTGGTGCTTTCGTATCTCGGCTTTGGAGTCCAGGAAACGTCAGAGCAGCAGAGTGGTTTCCGACGTTTAAGAGCATTAATTGCCCACCATGGCCGTTACGCCGACCCAATTTGCTAAGAAGACGGCGCAATGTGAGTCTTCGTGTATTCAACTACTATTTCAACGTTACTGATATGCTGAAAAGCGGCCAACTGGGCTGACGCCAAACGTCGAGTGTTATCGTCTTACCGAGAATGGATTCGAGCTGTATGTTTAACGAGCCCGAGACGCCTTCGCTTATATCTCGATTTGCTCAACTCTTCTATGGAAATCTTTCGAAACTTTGGCGGTGGTTATAAGCGAACAACGACTGATCAGCGAGATTTAGGCCCCCGAAGTCCAAACCATGTACAACATGCCTATGCCCGTCTCCGCCATCCGAACCCGTATGCGTCAAGAGTTTGAACGACAACGATTTGTGAACAAGCTCTCGGTTGTCGATGTTCTCCTGTTCAAGTCTCACGCCGAATACCAGGTGCGCTCGAGCTCTACGGCTGATATTAACTGCCTACAGGCTGACCGATGAATACAGGAAACCATGAACTTCTGGAAGCAGACAAACCACATTATGGCTTACTTCAAGGAGGAGAACTTCCGAGGTGATAAGCGACTACCATCGAGCTTCATGACTGGCTTCCTTGAGGTGAGCATCGAACAATGGGCAGCTATGTTGAGGATGTTGCTAACAGTGTGCACAGGGCCGCAACTAGCAACGAGGGCTTGTGTATATATCTTATTGAAAGGAAATTCCTCAAAACGCCTCTATTTCTATCATGATCCATGTGAATGCAAATACTTTTGAACCCTGAGCGCCAATATTCAAACTCATCGATCAATGCCCTGCTCTGTGTTGTATGCCTCTCTCTTGGACCAGAACTCATCGGCAACAACATCACATACTTCTTGAATGTCGGCCAACCCCTTCTTAAGAGCATCAACTGCAGTTCCACCTGGGCAGTTGTTAGCAATTTGAGGTATGTGACAGCAATGTGTATACGTACTATAGGTCTGAATACGGATGTTCATCTTAGGCTCTGAGGGATGGGGGATAGAATAAGCGCAGAATTCGACATCAGGGCTGTCATATTTTAGCTGGGTTTGGGGGGGATGCCGGGAACACGTACTTCTTCATGATAATGTATCTTAAGGCGTTCCCGAGTGTATGGCCTTCGTCGGTGAACTCAAAAGAGGCAGCAGTGTCTGATGAGCCAGGAAGCTATTGGTGTGTCAGTAAGGACCCTGTCGCGTTGTCAGACTATGTATCCTTACAATTCGAACTCTCTGGGGTTCAATTTCCTCCTCTTCTTCCTCGTCCTCGACATCCTCATTTGCCTCGGGCTGCATACCAGCTGGGGCGTCCTCCATGTTGGTATCCTCAGCCTGTGGCTGTTCCTCTTTCTTACTTCGCGCAGGCATTTTTTATCGATGAGCGATTTTATAAGCGGCGAAAGACTTTCCTTGTTCTGGTTTCTTTTGTGTGCTGGCTTGATTATATGAATCTGAGGTGACTAAAAGAAATATCAAGCTGCCGTTTCTATTACTGTGCATTCTTTTGATGGAAATTTTTGGTGAGGCTAAATGTGGCGCAAGGCTCAGGTGATGGGGCACTGAGCTCGTCTTCTGATTGGCTCAGGTTGAGCTTGTCTTGTAAATCCATGTTCAATCACACCTCTAGGTACTAAGTTATCTAAGGTATTTGGGATAACCTACTAGGTAAATATAGTAGGTACCGATGTTCGCATATCAGAATAAGATTTTTTTTGCTAGTTATATGTTTAATACCAAATACCAGTACTCCTCCGACTCTTTCAGTCCTCAGGTTGACTGTATAGAGAGCAATGGTCGGTCACCTGTCTCGGAAGCCATGAAATCCTGACGGCCGCTCTCGTATTCCGTGTTCTACGGGAATCACGAATTAATTTTGCTCATAGTTTGATCAGCTTGCATTGCTGGTACCACGTTCCCCGGGTTCAAGCCCGCATCACACGCTAAATAAAGTTGATGGGATATGCAAGGTTGACATTTGTCTTCTTGAGCAGTCAATGGCTTTGGTAGCACAAGCACGTGTTATTTTAAGTATCAACGTATTGCATGAGGGACCATTGGTTGACCTAACGTTAGCTAACCAGTCTACCCTGTATCATCCACTGACCATTGCCATTCTCTGAACACAGCAGCTTGTTATTCATTCAGCCGCAATAACTTGCAGTGCATAGTTGCGAAAGGAGGGTGCTGCAGTCTATTTCTAAATCTGAGTTGACCTGTAATTTGTTATTACCATGGGCAAATGTAAATATAATCGAAGCTTCTTCTGATGGTCTTGTAGTCTGATGGGCGTGGAAGATCGGTGGCCAGCAGATTCCTAGTATCAAATCATAGGCAAGAAATATGCCCATCAACGTGTACTGACAAACAAGTAGCATGAAAGTAGTCCGCCAAGCTCATTCATGGCATATATCCAAAGTGCCATGTTCGAACATATGTATGCTACGCAGGGACCTCATCTATCAAACACATGTGGTGTGACCAGCCAGAGATTACCAGAGGGGACATCCCAAATATAGTTTACCAAGGATGGCAGGACTGAACAAAGGTCTGGCATTATCTATGTTCGTGTAACATCATTAGAGTGGTGTTGTGAAAACCGGTAGCTTTCCGCAAGCCCCGGTTCAAAGGGGCAGCGCATGAAGTTACGCATCCTGCAAGACATATACGTATATAGATATGTGCAAGGGCGCAGGCAAGACTTATTCACCGCCTCCTACAGGTAGCAACAGCATCTGCGTTACATCAGTAGCTGTTCTTAAGTTGACTTCGTCCGTGCTCGCATAGAAGTAATACCCACAGCATAGTTCCAGCTGATAGAACCTTGCGACGTCGGCAGTTTGTTTCGACGAGCTCAAGGATGCCCCCCCCCCCAGTGAATCGCTTGCAACTCGTAATATAACGCAGGCAATAGTGTTTTGAACAATAAACCCCGGCGAATCTTCAAGGTCCAATATCCCTGGCACCATCACCTGGATGTCAAGATAACCTCGGGAGGGTATTATACAGCCCTTCAGCCGCCTGACATAGTAAGATAGGGCAGAGCATGGTGAGCACGTACAGAGGTAGGTACCTAATAGTTAGTATCAAAGAACAGAGTGGAGACATCAGTTGAGATGATGGCTAACCTGTATAAGGCATCGTGCCGAATTAGCTCTGATCATGTTTAAGGGTACTTGTGGTGAACCAATCAAAGACCATTCCATAGTCATTTCGAAACATGTGCAAACGACGGCGCTCAGTGGAGGGTGGCTGCAGAACGAATTGGGCACTCGTGCGGCGTTGTGTTGCAGTAGTGGAAGATGATGTGGGTCGAGGGTTTCCTCCACCTACGCTGACACCACCCTCCACAACGCTGCTAACCTGAGACAACGTCTCAGGTGAGGTGAGATGTAACGAACGAACAACACCACACAGCCGCTGCTGAACCGCAATTGCCCAGAATTACAGTGGGCAAAGCCCTGAGAAACAGAAACGCGATGGTGAAGGCGAGGTAGAAGCGAAAGTGGGAAGGGAGAGAAACTTGATTGAGAAGCATTCAAGAGGATGGGTTAAAAGCCTCCGTGGCTCGCTACTTTCTGGCTAAAATAACCAAAAGCCACCCGACCTGACGTGTTGGCAGCGGGAGATGTGCGACGCCTGTTTTTCCTTTCGCAAGGGGCATGGATGGCGTTGAGCATTTACTGTGTCTCACTATTGGTCAGTATAATGAATCGGGTAGTCGTGGTAAAGTCCAAGGTTCCCATATCGTGAGCCAACGTTCTGCTCTCCATTCCAATTCAGGGTGATGGGTATTGAATTCTGCCGAGGTGAACTTTGGGATTTGGCTGGGATGAGGCATTGTTGTTATCGTGCCCATGTACGAATGTGGCAGATCAGATGAAGGTGGACGATTGATGACGATGAAAATGATGAATCTGTCACAGGTGGTTGGTCAGAGCCAAGACGAGAGCGGCTCGATCAGAGACAGGGGCACAACACAGGGATCTTCAGAATGGCGGAAATGGAGCGCTGTCAATGCAAGTGAGACTCGAGTGTTCACTATTATGATGACGGGGATTAGACATTGAATTTTGTGGTAGGAAATTGAAGTTGTTCAAATTCAGTTATGAACTTTCTGACGGCGGCGAAAGGTTACTATCGAGTTTCTAATACATACCTACCTAGGTTTGAGTCTTCGGAGAAAAAGAGAAAAAAAGAAGAGAAAAGAAAAGAAAATAAAGCAGACAGATTGTTAGTGATGAGCGGTGACTTTCCCCTCAGACATGATCGATGGACATCTGAACATATGCACATCTTTTTCAGAAAACTGCAAGAGGGAGAGTGTAAATAACGAAGATCATGATATTTCGGAAGAACATGCTGAAGCAGATATCAGACTATTTGTTACACACTGAGACTGCCAGAGGTATATAGTTATCGTCTGCGGTGTGCCTATCACTCATAAGCTTCCTCTTACCTTACCTTATATACGGGCTTCCATTACAAAAAGCAGAAACTATCTATTTACTACGTAGTGGCATCTGGTACAAGGTAAGAGGGGTTTAATTACAAGTGGGCAAATTACAAAATTGTATAATAAGAAGGCGAATGCATACTTCTTTGTTTTTCGTATCCTTTCTTAACCACATTGATCTTTACTGGAAGGCGTCATCGTAGACAAGGACATTCTCGCTTCGACTTGGTTCAAATGTCCGTGCAGCTATTAGTTGGCATATGGATGTTCTGCTGTTTCCCATCGTACTGTACAGTATCTAAGTATCCGTCGAAGGATCGTCAGGGCCCCAGGTCGTTTGGGTTCCGGTATCAGTGGGGGGGCAAGTTTCAGCGTGTGAGAGAGTGCTCAAGTTGAGATGGTGGGGAGACGACTGGACGTATCAGTGAGAGTGGATTCCTTGGGGGGATACTGAAGATGAATGAGCTGCGCTAGATGCTTTTGGATGCATCCATTCTTGTGAGGAATACGGTAGATGGTATACCTGACTGCCTTACCTACTACCGTACCTAAGCCAGGAGTCAAAGATACCTTACGAAACATCTAGGGTTGAAGTCCAATAGCCACGAAGCAATCATGGCACTTACGGATTTCTTTGATATCAGCATGGTTATTTTGCCTCGGAAAGCCCCTCTCCTAGGTTAAGTAGGTCATAAGGTAGGTATGTAGTAGGAGGTAGCCATGGGATAAATCGAACTTTAGGTAGGTACCTTAGCCAGGGTCGCACCCCTGTATCTGAACCCCATTGAGGAAGGCCCCCGATCTCACCTGCCTACAATGCATGCATGGCATTCGGTGGGTAGGTAAGGTAAAGTTGAGTCAACCTGCCTGAGATGGGAGACGACGGGATGGGATGGGATGGGATTCAGTAGCTGAGGTGTTCTCACCTAACTATCGCCTACCTAACAAAATGAGAATCATCAAAACTCTTCATCTGCCGCAACACAACATCGAATCATCCTATGAAACCCCCCTTTTTCTATACTCCTTTAGTGGTCTTCGTTTGCTGATGACAGACAGAGAGCAAGCTATCATTGGTTGCTGTTTTAATAGTCTGTCGATCTTTCTTCACATGGCCATCATTACTTGACATCGTCGTAGACGCTGACGAAACAAGGTGCATCGTTCCTCAGATGACCGGCTCTGGCCTATCCCGAACTACCAACCAGCGGCCTTGAGACCGTTAGCTACCAGCGCCATGAGGCTCACTAGCGACGAGCATCAGTAAAGGCTTCTGAATAAGACGGTGATACTGGCTGTTAAGTTACAGGTTAATACAGGAGGCTTCCTAACAGAAATGAGTGGAGTAGTTTTTAGTTTCTAGACAACTCTAATATACACCCTTCCACACCACTCCCCCATCCTAGCAAGACCCTGAAGCTCCCACCAGAAACACGGTACAGGTGGTGGTACATACGGTTCACAGCAAACTCGTCTTCAACGATCTGAGACAGTACTTACCTGGATATTTGAGATCGACAGAAGAAGTCTATGAATGCCGAAAAGCGGTCAACTCGAATTTGGATCTTTTAAAAAAAAAGAACGCGCGAAGCCGTAGGCAAGAACGAGAAAAAGAAAAACAAGTCTATACCGAGTATCAATCAGTTGATTGAAGTTGGTGGGATAACCATATGGAAATAAGGAGCGACCACATGAAGACTGGCCCTACTCCATATTATTACAGGCCAACAAGGACAGCACGTGTATGTGATGCTAACTGAATCGGAAAATGCAACACATTATGCCCGATATCATAACTACACACAACTCGTGCGCATGAGTTTCATGACCAATAAGTCGAACAGGGATTAGCCAAAGCAGCAGCAACAGGGGCCACGTCAAAAGGTTTGTTTGTACATATTATCAATATCAAACCGCCAGCGACGGTGGGTACAAAATCTATGTCGACGAGGTCAACGACGAGTGGCCGATGGTTGGCTTGGGTCGTGTGCATTCACCAGCAGGATTCAGGTGAGGACAACCCCGGACCCTGGTTCGCCATGCCTTGTGTGCCGTTTCCTTGAGAGGTTTGTCCGCCTGTCAATTTGCTATAAGCCTCGGATCACTACAATTATCTTCTTCTTCTTTGAGCCCATGGGACAGGAAACTCTGAAATAGGGGCTTTTTCAATACTCCCTACATGTAGAGGCTGCTTGGAAGTTCATCCTTCCTCAGCCTCTGGATTGGTGCTGGATAGCCTCACACCCTTGGACAGTGTCAAGGCATGTAGCCAACTAGGTCCCCTGTCGTTCTCTATTCTCTCGATCGCATCCATGCTCCTTGGCTCGTCTCGCCGGGTTGGATCCATTGCTTCAAGATACGAACCTGGCGCCGTGCTTTTGTGTCACTTTCCCCCGTATCTCCCTTCATAGAATACATGGCACCCAAATAAAACATCACTAGGTACCCCCAACTGACCCCTCATCGAAGACCTGGCGACATCTTTCTGCTTCAATTCTTCTTCCTTCTTGATAGTTGTGGAGTTTCAATTTTTCTTCGACATCAGTCCTTCTACCGCGTCGCCGAAAGTTTGTATTTGATACGTATAACCAGAGCTGAATTGTCCGCCAGTGCTCACTGTCACTGTACTATTGCTACCGTCAGCACCAACGCCTTCGTCACATTTACGGTCGGTTGTGGGAATCTCTCCATTCGCTCCCATTGCATCTGGCCCACGGACTTGCATCCCACGTTGTTGGCTAGCCGCTTGATCTATTTGTACTATCACCACTTACAGGCATAATCAATCAATCATTACCCAGTCTATCGGCAAGAGGGAGCACCAGGATCGATTTACGTACGATTTGAATTCTTTTACTCTACCAGATTGGTATACATCCAAGGGCATCGATCCACGAGCGAACCCTTCAAAAGGACTGTGGTGGCGCTACTGTATATACAATTGACGGAACAAGCAATTCTGTGGTTGTTTCCCACTTTACGACCAACTAAATTTGGGAGCCAACTAAAACCAACTGAGTTGAGCGAAACCACGCGAAACACGGGCCTGCCGGGCTGGAGCCAACATCCCAACCCAACACACCCCGTACCGAATTTGATAAAACAAGTCGCTAGTCGACCAACCGAGCCACTCTGACGCCCCTGGTTTCTAACGTTAGTCCTTCGATTACTTGCAACAAGAAGAGGGAATAATAATCGGTTATCTCTTCTCCTCCTGTCTTTCTCGGTTCGTTAGTTTATTTTCCATTTCCTCTTCATTTTCCACCCTCCCTACCTTCATGCAAACGAAGAAGCCAAATCAGATCTTCCTTCATTTGTTGCTCTTGTCACATCTCGCACAGAGCTGAGCCGCCCGCTTTGAGCTTGGACCCAAGTCAGAGCGCAGGGCAAAAGAAGAGCCGTCGAACCATCCACCAACCGACCAACCAGCTTCTATATCTGGTCTCTGCCGCCTGAGCTGAGCTATCGATATTATTCCTTCCACATCTCAGCCCAGCCTCCCTTTGTGGTTCTGGCACTGGTTCTGGACGCTCTTCTGGTTCTTGTCCGCGTCTCCCGCGACAAGACTCACTGAAAGTCAAATCGAATCGTGTACTGACTCGAGTCGACCACGTTCACGATCGCTTCCATTCCTGTCTCACTTCACATTTACGGTCGTCTCCGACCGATTCGTTTCGATTCATTTTTCTTTGCTTTGTTCGTTCTGTCGTACTCGCTAGTTAAGACAAGAAAGGAAACCTCTAACTCGTGAGACCTAGACCCAGAAAAACCCAGGTACTCGGCTCACTCTGGCTCGCTGACTGGCCTTGCCTTGCCTTGCCTACCTACTCCTCTGTTTCTCCTTGCAGCTCTCCCGCTCCCGCTCTGGTCTCCTTACAACACGAACCACCTGTCGCTATTTCCCACAACCCTGCACTCGCACTCTCTTCATTATGAGTGCTGCAATTGCAATGGCTCCCTCTCCCGCTCCTCATGAAAGGTTCTCAAACCCCGAACTACCCGTTCCCTCTACTTCGGCTGCTACCGTTGGAACTTCTCCATCGGCACAACGGTCTTCCCTCAACCTTTCGACATCGCATGCGACAACGCAGTCTTCTATCAGCAGCAGCCCTAAAGCTGCGGGCCAGGGTGCCAAATCTCCCCCCTCCAGCGCGTAAGTCTATGCCCATTCAATTGACATCTCGTCGCGCCGTCAATTGATCACTCCCTTACTGATATCCCCTTGCAGCTCTCGATCTGCTGGCGCACCCCCTAGAATCATCGTCAAGAAGGAGCCTGCATCTCCAAGCATGACCCATACGCGACCTCGACCACGCAAACTTGACCTATCCAAGAACACGCCCAAATCCAACCAACCGACCTCGGCGCGGCCCATGACCGCTCGTGACGGCCTTGCTATCCAAGAAGTTGGTATCGCCTGCCTCTCGCCTGGCTTTGTTACCCAAGACCCTGTTATGAAGGAGCAACTGCAGCGAAGTATGTCGGTTCGAGAACAACAACGACACATTATCGAAGCCAGACTCCACCAGCAGTCTGCCAAGGGAGATGGACCTGATAAGGATCCTGCGTCTCAATTTGCCGCCAAGACACCTGGCATGTCAAGAAGAAATAAGGCGCCTGGTCTCTCGATCGTTGCGCCCTCTCATGAGCAATTTGCCAACGAGAGAGTTATCCAGTCAGCGCCTCTTGGCCACAGCTTTACAGGAAGACAACACCCTGCTCCTATGACCCGTCACATCACTAATCAGCCGTCCAACCTGTCGAGTACCTCTCATATCCACCACATTCCTGCTCACCAAACGGCCAACCGATTGCCACCTATCAGCGATGTTTTTGGCCAGGGTCTGTCAGCGCATCCTGACAATGCTGCCCAGCCTCAGTCTCTCTACCCTAGTGGTCCCAGCTCTCGTGGACCGATGACATCCCCCAGCCATCCTCCCCCTCAAGCTCCTACGCCTGGACGAGGTCGCGAGTACAGATCTGCCGAGGAAGCACAGCAGGAGCTTGCTGGTGGGCGGCCCGAACTTCTCCCTAAGCTGGTTCACTATGGTGGACACCAGCCCCCAACCCCCCCTTCTCCAGCTCCTGGAAGCCGACCCGTGGATGCATCACGAAGCACTAGCACTAGCAGACGAAGGACACGAGCTGAGTATGAGGATGGCAGTCCACCACTGGGTCATGGACCTGCTCCCACGCGCCGTGGGCCCTTTGGTGCTGGCCGTGACAGTCCAGATACCCAGCGAGCCAAGAAGGAAGAGTTTATCCGATTATGTGAACGCGCGTGGGATCTGTTTCACTCTTAAAAACCACGAGGCAATAATCAACATAATCTTCTCTACACTTGACGAGGCTCTCTGGTCAACTTTGAAGACTAATAACCAGGGCGATATTCCTATTTATTACTTCAACCACATTATTATGTGGCATACATCCGAATCGGTTCTAAAAGGTTGGGTGACACGGCGGTTCACGGAATTGGAGGTTCACCGGTTGGACATAATGTTTTTCATGACGACTATGAATACTGTGCGTCAATATTTTGAGTGTCTTGGAGTGATTTATCCTGCTCCTACATGGTACTCTTCGAGTTGCACGCACTACTTGTCGATTGACCGGGCAGTAGTGATGCTTGGTTGGGGACTACCATTTCTTTGAAGCACTGTCATAGATGCTTAGTAACCTGGGGAATGAGGACAAAACAGATATCCGGCTGCCGCTTTTTATATCTTTTTTATTTTTATTTTTATTTATTTAGTTGGGTACTGGGAATGGCTTGGTTTGGTGGGCTGCCAGACCCGGGTATGAGCAAGATGAAGGGGTTGGTTATGCTGCTTCTGCATACTGATATCGTTTTGGCCAAGAATTGGCCTGGATTTGCTCGGATCTATTGTTGGCGATGGTTCTTTAAGACCTCGCGTGGTGTACGGATTTGGAAATAGGGTGAAATTCAGGAGGATTAGCATCCATTATCTGTCAAAGCAATATTTGGCTCACAAGTCATCTGCAGCTTTTGTGTTTTTTAATAATCCATTCCTTGGAACACATGGACAAAGGGGGGCTCCTTAATCAAGCATGTTCCATATATCAATCCGATTGTATTTACACATGCATATTGGACAAACGCCAAACTCTCGGAATGCTTCCATGTGCGCTATTCAAGATATGCCGTTTTAACCTACGTCTTGACCAGCCTTGAGCGCGAGTTCAGCTCCTGCGTGACGGTGATGACTAGTTTACTTCCCCAGTGTTTGAGGAGCTTTGAGGAGCATGGTACTGAAGCGCGACGACAGACTGTGCAGCGTGAACGAGTCCGAATCAGGAATGAAGATGGTATCGAAATCCTGAGGAGCATAGACAACAGGCAACCTCTTTTTCGTCTCAGGCGTGAGAGCTCCATATGGGACATGATGCCATCAAAACTGCTAGTAATGTCACTTGATGGCGTCGTGCCCCTCTGAGGGAGAAAGACGATGTCTCCCGTGGCAGTCAATATCTTCATTCCAGATCCCTTCTCCAATTCCTATCAGTCTTTGTAAGCTCAACAAGCGAGGGCAACGAATTCGAGAGCTCCGTACGAGGTTCTAAGGATACGTGATGTATAGTGTGAAGCGCTGTGGACAGAACCCAGTTCGAATTGCTCGAAGCCGACAACTTTGGCGCTTTTATGGAAGGTTAATAAGCTGCTGCACTGCCAAAGGCACCGATACTGATCACTGCGACGCCATATTGTTTCATTGTTCCATTGTTTATGTTTTTCTTGATAGCTGTGATGGGAGTGAAGCGCGAGGACGAGGATCTGGCACTCGAGGTGGATTGTAGTTATCGTGACTACAGGACGGGTATTAAACTACCCATTCAGGGTACATGCTGCATATTAGATAGACTATAGGCTTGATTCGATCCTTAGGAACTATACTATGTCACTACTGAGACACGATGCGATGGCAATTGGTTTCGAGGACTGAACGTCCCTGTATATTGGACCGGATTGGCTATCCGTTCAAGATATCAACACTTATTGATATAGCAAGATTTCTAAATGGAATAGAGTTAATAATGTTGCCGGCTGCTTGGTCCGATAAGTGAGGCTATCCCGACATCTGGAATGCTACGTAAAGCAGAAACTTCAACTATCAACAAATGACCAGGCCACCAAGATTGAAGCTTTCTAGACCATGCGTCGCAGCGGCAATATAATATGTAATTACAGACACCGCATTTTCTTAGGCATATTCTTGGCACAATTGTACTGACATGAACAATGCCGTCTCTATTCTGCTTTGCTCGGTACCTCTGGGGTGTCAACAACAGACAACATTCTCTCCTCTTCACCTCAAGAAAACATATAAATCCAAAGCCTATAGCTTTGAACTTGAATTTCCCATTTGCTTGAATTCAGAGCCTGTAGCCTCTTAAAGGCCTCTTTCCATCGTTCATGCCCATTCGTGTTTGCCTGGTGCTGTGCTGTCCTGCTGTGCCGTTCAGCTGCCCAATCCTGGCTGGTCTTCATCATGGCCTGCTATGTCTTAAAAATGCAGCCTCCTGTAACAGAAAATGTTCTTAAATAGTAAATAGACTGAACCTCCATGTGCCAACAACCCAACTCCTAGGCGGTAACCAATCCCTGTTGTCCTTTCTCATAAGTGCAAGAAACCGCCATCCTGCCAGGACATGACATGCTTTAAAACGATAAAAATACGATATTTCTGTTTACAATGCGCCAAACACCATTGCTCGATTCAAATGACAAAAGAAATAGTCCAAACGGTGGGTCGTCGAATCATCGGTGGCTCGATATGGCTTGCTTCACCAAGGGAACTGCCAACGCCAATCTACCATCTCTGCCCCCCCTCGAGATTGGCCATCTTTCTCAAGGGCTCTTTGCAATTTGACTGAACTCTACGAGAGGCTTTGCTCAAGTCGATTACTCATCGAGTTTGAATCGCTCAAGTCCAGAGAATTGTCATGGTTGCTCATATTCATCAATCACAGACCCTCTTCACCAGCCTTACATAGCTTGATCTCACGCACCCATTCTGACTTAAGGACCTGAGCGGCCGTCAAGCGTCGAGTCGGGTGGGGGTCGAGGACTGAGTAGATGACATTCCGACAGCGCGCCTTGAGCAAAGTTAGTACCTGTTGCAAACTAGTCTGTTGTCAAATTGAGTGAACTTACTCGATGAAGAGACTCAATGGGGCCGTAACCCTCCTCATCACGACGGCCCTCAAGATAACGTGCGTAGAATTCATCTTCATCCTTCTTGGCCAATCGCCAAAGGTGTCGCCCTGTCCGCATTGCCATAAAAATAACACCGCAAGCCCACACATCTACAGCCCTAGCATCGAACTCTTTATCCGTGTATTCCTCGGGGGCAATATAAGGAGCAGAGCCACATAGGCCAGATACCATGTGTGCGTCCGTTTCCCAAGCCATTCGGAAACACTCTCCGTTGCCAAAATCCGTAATCTTGAGGGCGCCACGGGTGGTCAGGAGCAGGTTTTCGGGCTTTAGATCGCGGTGCGCTACGCCCATTTCATGAAGATACTCGACACCTCGCATCATCTGCTTGAAGAAACAGTCGGCTTCCTGAACCTCGAGTTTTCCGCTTGAGAGAACGAGAGTATACAAGTCTCCTCCAGCACAGAACTCCATGACTTCACAGTAGTCACCCTTGGCATCCTTAAGCAAATCGAGTGTGTGAATAACGTTGGGGTGGCGAAGCGAGGACGATATGCAGAATTCAGCCGTGAGCCGCTTGCTGTACTTCTTCTCCGTCTCCTCCGGCCTGCGTCGGAACTCCTTGACAGCAAAGAGCTTTTCGTTGCTGCCACCAATCTTCTTGTGGGAGATTCGAACAATACCAAAAGCACCACGTCCGACCACCTCCTGGCATTTGCCGTACTTCTCGACCAGTGTCGTAGTTGCGCTGGGCCCACCCTTTCTGTCCCCGGCCTCTTCTTTCTCCTGCTGGAGTGTATCCACCCAATTTGAAACGAGCGAAAGATCATGTTCGGGGGCCGCATCCTGTTTCTTTCCAATAATCGCCCTCCACATATCCGAGAGCTTTTCTTGACGTCGACTAGATTTTAGATGATGCTCGTGGCCACCTTGAGCTTCGGGGTTGAGGACGAATCGTTGTGACGGTTCCTTGCCACTTGTCGATTTCGTAACGGACTTAGCGGGTGTTGTGGCCTTGTCAGTCGGTTTATTCGAAGCCTTGTCGCTGCCCTTCTCAGTGGACGAAGTCTTTCCTGCGGGCGTTGAAGTGCCGTTTGTGGACGACGCTCGTGGGCGATTGGGTAAATCAGCACTCGATGGGGCGGGAGTAGGAACCCTTGAAGTATCCTTGGATGAGAACATGCGGGTGAGGCGGTTCTTTACTGAAGCTGTTGGCTTTAGATGCGTATCTGGAGGAGGATTTCCATTATCAGCGGTTGCACCATTTTGCGGTGCTAGACCAGGAGATTTCTTGACACCTTCCTGAGACTTGACTGAGGATGGTTTCGAGCTCGATGCGGAGGGTGGTTTTGAGGAGCCAGATGCAGTGGGCATTTTTGTAAGTGAGGAGACAAGCGTCACTGTCTCGGGTATTGATGAGGGTGGTTGAGGCGAAGGGTCGAGAAAATGAAGTGAAGGTAAGAATACGCGACGACTTGGTGCGACACGAGAAACGGGCGGTAGCACAAGGCGCACAGCTGTCAGTGAGCACAGCTCGAGCAAGGGTTTGCTGCGCAACAGATGACTCTAGAAGTAGCGGTCCAAAGTTGGCGTGCAACCGAAGCCAGCGTACAACAGCAAACCAGATAATAAGAGAAATGCTGATCGCAGAAGCGTGAGGTTTAAGCTTCTGGACAAAGGACGCAGCGCAGCGCAGAAGATTGACGAGTGATCCAAAACAGAACAGTGGGGGATAACTGAGCTGTCTTTGGGTCTCCAGTCTTGGCGGGGAGTGGAGATGAGGCGAAGCAAAAGGCGAGCGGCAATACGTGCTGGACTGAAGTATGTACTGCAGTGTAGGTAGGTATCGGATTGAAGGTGGTGATAGTGGCTAAAAAGCCTGTATCTCGAGAGTGGCGGGTTCTGTTCTGTTGCGCTATGTTGGTGGGACGTGATCGAAATTCCCAAGCAATACCGACAAGGAGTCTATTCCGAGGTAGAGCTATCGAGGCCACACAGAATTTGCAAGAGAACAGGACAAAAATAAGAGAGCAAGAAGAAAAAACGGCGTGCGAAGGCAGTTCTCGAAGCCAGTATGCGAACTCTTTCTTGGCTGATGATGATGATGCCGAACGCCAAGACGAGGCGGATGCAGGTCACGGAAGGATGTCGGCTTTTAGGGACCACTATTTGTCGCGAAGTAAGGTACTGAACTGGCTGGACTGGAGCTCGTACGGAGCAACGTGTGGTAAACCTGGGTCACGATGACGAGATGAACGAGAGAGGCAGTTTAGAATCCAACTCCCCAGTCACTCTGTGCGCTGCAAGTTGGACGTAAAGGACTCTCGCCCTTCCCAGTGGCGGCGCTCCCTATAAGAAACGCCCACAGGCGTTAATGGGCACTGAAGCCCGTGCAGCTATACCAGAGACAAAAGATGAAAGGGGGGGAGGGGGGGTGCGAACAACCTTAGTCGTGACTGCAAAGTAAAGCAGAACAAGAACAAAGGG
>PVQB02000387.1:0-160088 GCA_002980475.2 Fusarium beomiforme | reverse complement strand
CTCACCTATCAAACACGTTATATTATTATAAGTATTATATTAAGAAAATTACTTAAATTCAATTCTACTTTTTCTAAGCATTAATAAATTTACTATTTCTAAACTTATTTAGCTTTTTAATCATAATATTATATTAAAATTTATATACATTTAATTATTAATCATTTAATAAACTTAAAACTATACTTAATAAAATGAATAAAAAAATATTCATATAAATTAGGGTGTAATTACCTTACATAAGCAATTTTTAATTAATTTATATTATTTATTGTAAGGATATAGTGGCCTAGGGCCCTGTAAGACCTACTGTAGCTGCTGAAGACAGCCAAGGCTCCTTATATACTGATGTGGAAGGCAGTCCGATCACTTTGTGATCGAACTGGTTGATCTTTTGGTCTATTGGCTCAATTGGCACCTTCCCCAATAGTGTTACATTTATATAACACTATATTATTTGCGCGGTTATAAATGGCCTATACCCTATAGCGTATTACATAACAGCCCGCTCCACTTAACTTATTCCTTAGGTTTCTTTCTTCTAAGCAATCAATTTCACTTTACATACAGAGCACTTTCCTACATCACCATTAATTATGGCTTCTAACTCACCCATCTCCACGTGCGTGTCATTGCACCCCCGACACCACGTGAAGGACGGCGGCTGACATTTTTTAGTGTCTACGTTCAGAATCTCGAAGAGCGCGTCAAGCTTGATTTGTTGACAGATACTCTAAGAACAATCTTTTCGGAGTTCGGCAACATTGTTGATATTGTCGCGAAGAAGAACCTGCGTGCTAAAGGTCAAGCTTTCGTCGTGTATGACAAAGCCGAAAGCGCACAAGATGCCATCAATGAAATTGACGGGTTTGAGCTTTTCGGCAAGCCGATGAAACTCGCCTTGGCGCGAACGAAGAGCGACAAGACGATCGAGTTGAACGGAAGCTCAGAAGAGCTTGAGCAACACAAGCGCCATCGACAGGCTGAGAAAGGTAAGAGGCACGGGATTACGGTTGACTTCCTTGCTGATACCGCGCGATGTACAGATAAACGCAAGGCTCTTGAGGCTGCGGAAGAGCAGAGACAAATCCACAAGCGAGGTTCTGGTGCGGTCAACGATACTCGACCCACAAAGGCTGCAAAATCGTCAGGCCTCAAGTCCACCAGCGCTGCAGCAGCTGGCAGTGTGCTTGACGAGTTTCTACCTCCCAACAAGATTCTTTTCGTCCAGAATTTTCCCGAAGATTACGATATTGAGGCTCTGACCAGCGTATTCGGCCGATTTGATGGCTTCCGAGAGGTCAGACTGGTGCCTGGCCGCCGCGGTATTGCCTTTGTCGAGTACGATGCGGAACAGGGTGCTATAACAGCGAAGGAGAACACATCTGGATTGCATTTGGGAGACAAGCCCATCAAGGTCACGTACCAGCGTCAGTGAGACTGGATGTTGCCGTCAATGGATAGAGTACCGATTTTATGTTAATTAATGAAGCCACGGTGTTGGCTTATGAACACTTAATCAATGACATACGCAACGCGCATAGAGCTATCTCTCACACTACAGCTTGCTACCATGACCACTTTCCCGTTGCACAGTTCGAACGTCGCTCAGGTCTCTCAGAAAATGACATCTTCGTCGTCATCGGCACCCAGAACATCTGTAGGTGTCGAATCATCCTTCTGGGGTTTATCTACACCTTGCGCGGAGGCTTCCGCCTCACGTCTTGCCTTCATCTCCGCATCTGCTGCAGCAGTGTCTCGCTGTTTCTTGTTCGCAACCTGCTATCTGTCAGACACTTTCCATGAATGATGGAATGTTAGAGCCTGCCTTCTTGAGTCTATAAAACTCCTCGCGGTCGAGCTCGTCAAGTTCAGAATTGATATATTTGATGGTGTTCTCGGTCCTGGGAATGATGACATGCTCAATGGCGTTGACTGGGATGATGATCAGCATCGCAATGACTCTCAACAGATTGCGCAACTCACCTCGCCGGTTAACCACTTTAATGACCTCGTCAAGGATAACAAACGCGGTCTGTAGGCTAGCCAGCTCAACCAGAGCCTCAACGGCACGCGCATAGGTTTCCCTGCATCGCTGAACCTGCTGTCCTCCCTTGCCCAAGCCTGTCAGACCAAAGTCATTATTCCCTTCGGTAAGGTAGCTTTCGAAAGCTGGGAGAAGAACACCCGAGACGTTGTCTTGTTTTGTACGGACACGGAATCGAGCAGACTTAGCGGATTCCTGCACTTGGTAGCCAATGTCACCGCCAACGGCATATGTCACTTCTGCCAGCGAGAAAGCCGCGATTTGCATCACTCGTCCCATTTTTCGTTTCGCCTCGTCGATTCGTCTTGTAATTTCTGTATCATCGGGTATCAGCATGCTAGAGATTGACAATCAAGAGATGCGGAATATAAACCTCGAAATCGTCTTCATTACAGGTTAGCCGGCTAGCAACATATGGGCGGACATGAAGGGCATGCACATACTTTGTCAGAGCTTCACTCTTTCTCTTCAATAAACTATGGCCTGTCTCTGCTCCCTTGAGCTTTGCCTTCATGATGCCCAGCGATTGCCTGGTTGGAAAGACAGCTTCGCGATCCTACGTTACCTTTATCAGCATTTCTCACTATTGATTGAAAAGAATAGGCCTACGTTAGCCCCCGACATCTTGGCGGATAGTATTCGATAATCCGGGTAGGCTTCGTTATCGTTGTAGGTAGGTGGTGGCTAGAGTTTGAAGCTGTCTCAAGTTGGTGTATGCCGTCGTCACAGGGCCGAGACGCTAACAGGGTGGAAAGCACCCACCTACCTCTAGACATTCATCAGAGTTGCTGAGCATAAAGCCATAACGTAAGCAGAAAGGAGTGGAAGCCCCACTCTAACTTTGGGTAGAGGATCTGGTCGTCACGGGCTTTAGAAAAATACACCAACCTCGCGTTCTCTCACCTCCCAAGTATCAGGCGACCTTGAAATCTCCCGATTTCTGCCCATCGAAGCGCATACGGACTCGGAAGCACTCGGGGTGCTCAAATTGGCGCCTTCGGCCAAACCTGGCCTATACGGAGCAGATCACGCCTTTCGGAGCGACTTCCTTAGACATTTACAGCCGCCTCGACGATGTACGCTTTACGTTGATCCGAGTCTACCGCTATTTTCGCGAAACTTCTTCAGTCACTTCCTTTGTAACCCGGGAAACTTCGTCATCATCATGGCTCCTATCGTTCCCTCCCTGAACGGGGTGCGCAGGCAGCCACAGCTGCATCTCGTTGTAAGTACACAAACCCAGGGCGCATCGTGTATGACAGTACACTAACACCGAAATCTTTCAGTCTAACGAGGATTCCGTTTACGAGCAAGATATTCTTCGCGACCCTGGCAGTGTGAAACCCTGGCTGGCATATATCGAGTTTAAAACACATCATGGTACCATCCTCGAGCAGACGTATGTGATGGAGCGGGCTTGTGCCCAATTGCCGCGTTCATACAAATTATGGAAACTGGTATGATACAGGCCGCTGAACTGCATCTTGTCTAATGCTCAAGTCTAACATTGACTAGTACCTCTCGTTTCGAGTCAAACACGTCGCCAAGCTGAATCCAGCATTATTCGCCGCGGAATACCGCAAAGTCAACGCTCTTTTCGAAAAGGCCCTTAATTTACTGCACAAGATGCCGCGAATATGGGAAATGTACCTCAAATTTTTAACGAAACAGCCACTCGTTACTCTTACCCGAAGAATATTCGACCGAGCTCTAAGAGCTCTTCCCATAACTCAGCACAACCGCATCTGGGCTCTCTATCGGCCATTTGCTAACTCGGCCGCTGGGAAAACTGCTGTAAAGATTTGGCGACGCTACATGCAGGTGCACCCTGAGGATGCGGAGGACTTTATTGAATTGCTTATTCAAACGGGACTTTACACTGAGGCTGCGCTGAAATTTATAGAAGTTCTTAACAACGCCAAGTTCAACAGCAAGCACGGAAAAGGCCATTATGAACTCTGGAGCGAGATGGTGGATCTTCTTGTTGAACACGCTGCCGAAATTGAGACAGGATACGAAACCGGAATCGACGCCGAACGAATAATCCGAAGTGGTATTGCCAGATTTGCCGACCAAAGGGGGAAGTTGTGGTCTGGTCTGGCTACGTATTGGATCCGAAGAGGCAGCTTCGAAAGGGCTCGCGATGTCTTTGAAGAGGGCATCACCACGGTTATGACAGTGAGAGATTTCACATTAATATTCGAGGCTTACACCGAGTTTGAGGAATCGATTATTGGGGCTCTCATGGAAGTTGCATCCGCAAGGGCCGAGAAGGGTATTGAAGACGAAAAGGCCGACTTTGAGCTGGATATCAGAATGATGCGTTTTGAGCAGCTTATGGACAGGCGACCCTTCCTCCTGAATGATGTCCTCCTCAGGCAGAACCCGAACAACGTTCCAGAATGGGAAAAGAGAGTCGCTCTTTGGGGTGATAACAAGAAGGAGGTGGCCCAGACATACACGGATGCGATTGCGGCTATCCAGCCAAAACGCGCCGTCGGCGCATTTCATCAGCTCTGGGCCAATTACGCCAAGTTTTATGAACGTGGAGGTGACCTGAGAAACGCGCGGGTCATCATGGAGAAGGCGATCAAGGTGCCTTTCAAGTCGGTGGCAGAGCTCGCTGACATGTGGATTGAATGGGCAGAGATGGAGTTAAGAAACGAGAACTTTGACGATGCCGTCCGGATCATGGCCAAAGCAGTCCAGGCTCCCAAGAGGTCCACTGTGGACTATTTTGACGAAAGCTTGTCACCACAACAAAGAGTACACAAGAGCTGGAAACTTTGGAGCTTTTATGTCGACCTCGTTGAAAGCGTGTCTACTTTGGATGAGACTAAGAAGGTTTATGAACGAATCTTTGAGCTTCGGATTGCAACACCTCAGACTGTTGTTAACTATGCTAATTTGCTTGAGGAGCACAAGTATTACGAGGAATCGTTCAAGATCTATGAGCGTGGGCTGGACCTGTTCAGCTATCCCGTTGCTTTTGAGCTTTGGAACTTGTATCTCACCAAGGCTGTTGATCGAAAGATCGGGATAGAACGACTTCGCGACCTGTTTGAGCAGGCCGTGGAGGATTGTCCTCCGAAATTTGCAAAGACGATATACCTCATGTATGGTAACTTGGAAGAAGAACGCGGTCTAGCGCGGCACGCAATGCGTATCTACGAGCGAGCTACACGAGCAGTCGCAGATGAAGACCGGGCCGATATGTTCAACTTCTATATCACCAAATCTGCCTCCAATTTTGGCCTGACATCAACCAGGCCAATTTACGAGAGGGCTATCGCTGCTCTTCCTGACGTCGATGCTAAGGACATGTGCCTCAAGTTTGCGGACATGGAGAAGAGGTTGGGTGAGATTGACCGGGCTCGCGCCATCTATGGGCATGCATCGCAGTTCTGTGATCCTCGCACAAATCCTGATTTTTGGACGAAATGGGAACAATTTGAGGTGCAGCATGGCAACGAAGACACATTCAAGGAGATGCTGCGTATCAAGCGAAGTGTCCAGGCGCAATACAACACTGATGTTAACTTCATTGCATCTCAAGCCCTTGCGCGCAGCCAGCGTCGTCCTGGAGGTGCGGACGATGCCGAGATAACAGATGCCATGGCAGCACTAGAAAGGCAGTCAAGGGCACCACAGGGATTTGTGGCTGCCAGTACAGGACCTGTTGGGGGTACCCAAGCTACAGCGACTGTCGCTTCGAATCCCGACGCCATTGATATTGATGGCATTGATGAATAACGGGCAGGTGGTCTAGGTGGAATATCTGATTTAGGTTTATTGCATAGTAGGACATGCAACGCGTTTGTCCACGGTGAACTATTCCCTTATTTTCCATATTCAATCTCCATTTTACAATTGTGAACTCGGCAATCATGAAACCAAACTCTTGCCATCTCCCAACCCTTACTCTGAAGGCTTATTTGCTGCTACTGCCCCAGTTCTTCTCAGTCATCTTGGACCAGTATTTGTCCTGGTAATTCCTGTCGACATGGCCGTCGCGGGATCCTGGCGTGGCATAGATGGATCCCTTGCGTTTTTGGAAACGGCTGGGGGGCACCTTTGACGCGTCTATACATTTCATTAGTTATTTGCCATTTCACTATTAGACTTGGAGATGTTGTACATACCCCACTCATCACTCATTCTTCGGTCATAGGCGGCATCGCTTGCTCTGCGGTCCTGGGGAGGCGAGCCAACAACAGGCGTTTCACTTAAGGGCTGTGTAGTACCCTCTTGGGTGTTGATGGGTTGCTCCATCGCTGAGTGTTTTGAGAAGTATAAAGCAAAGTGAGGTGATGAGGCAAAGTTGTGAGAGTAGCAAGAACTACCGGTAGGTATGTGATATCAAATGCGTTGTGGTATACTTGATTCAGGTGGTTGATAAAGAAGAGAACTCAGAGTGTATCTGTCTTGTTGTCCGACGATGGGGTGTTTATATACTGTAATGGGAAGCATCAATGGACTACCTTACCTATGGAGGGACTGATTACCCCGCAAGTTGAATACCGCTGCTCAGGTAGGTTGGACCAGAGCAATTGTAGATTGACGCTCGCAGTGGCACATTTGTTGTAGAGATACAGCCAATGCTACGTAAGGAGGCAGTGGACGTGGCTTAGATTTAGACCATCACGGCCATTGACGTCAGCGTGATGGTCACAATACAAAAGGGTTGGTCGAAAGACACTTGAGGAGGTTGCCGCTGTCGAACAGATAGCTTGACTACGATGACGAGGGAGTGCAGGATCAGCCAGCCTTTAGCAGTAGTTTGAGGCCCTTGATTGGAAACAAAAGTCAAGGTGGTCGTTGTCGTAACACTTACGGCTAACAGGCAAGCTAGACAAAAGGTACCGTGACCTCCTTGTTCATTGCCCCAAGAAGCTATTTGCCGGGGGATGGTGGTTATCAAGCTACAACTAGGTAGCTTTCAGACGACGCGAACCTGTTCGAGGTGTGGTGGTGGCCCTTGGAAGAAGGTAATTGGGTCAATGTCCGGATACATAAACCGTTGATAGCTCAGCTCGGCAAAGACCTGGCAGACATGACAAGACTTATGCAGCCACAGTGGCAAATTCCATGCATGAGTACATATCATATGTGATGATGATAAGAAGACAGAGCAGTGATGGACTACACTTACTGTTATTGCTGGCAAAGTCATGCTCGACGACTGCATTGGGTAAGTGGCGACTGTATTCATCGAATGGTCAAGTTGTATCAATGCTATGTAATTGCTGGCTCAATGAGTTGCAATTGGAAATGGGATAGAGGTACTATACTTATCCGGTAAAGGCACCTTACAGCAGCTCTGACTTGGCAGATCTACTACAACCATGCTGCCATGATAAGAGAATAGCTTGCCTGAGCCAAGAGACCAGACTAAACAATACTAGCTTTACCCCAGAACGAGAGCTGCAAGAGCTGCTGGGTTAGTTGCTATTAGTTTACGAGATCGGCATGTCCATGAGCCGACACCAGGATGCTAGATCCAGACCATTAAAGGAGCCTCATGTGGGTGAAATAAATGATAGACTAATGATTTGCCAATCAATACAGATGAGATTGGGGTCGTATTCCATTGTGATAGAGGATAATTAGCATCATTCTGGACAGTGATCTTGAGGGTATCATTCGGGTTGAAATCGATCGCTTGCTTGTAAGACAGCAATTCTAAGGTAGGCTTTAGTGTGCAGAGTGTCTGTCCACATGTGACCGGCACTCGACACTTACAACGTCATCTGAGATGTGGGGTTTATTTACATGGGTTGCACGACGATAAGGGACTAAGAGGAAACCGCCGACCATCGATCGGTTTTGGAGGGAAGAAACCCATCATCTGAATTAATTCTCATTTACTGGTAGTGCCCAACTTCTTCCTCAATAGAAACATCGCATTCTATGTCCAGACGACGAGAAACAGAATTCGCTGATCAAATTGAAGCGAGCCGCCAATTCATGTACTCAGAGAGCACCTTCTAGGAACGATATAGCTTTGGCAACGGTTGGACATGACACGCACCAGTCAGAATGTCTGAGTATGGTGTTCCGGACGCGATTAGCTCAGGCCCCGAAATAGACGCCCTCCCAACCGCCAACGACGCGAACGGTGATGCACCTGTTTTTCCCTCGCTACAAAATAATGGCGCGGCAACTCCCTTATCGTCCGACGCCGCTGGCGGTCCCACGATCGGTGAGGACGACAATGATGACGACGAGCCCGCTGTAGCGAAACCATTTATACGAACAACGAGCCCAGATCCATCCACACGCCCGTTCCCAGACACTTTCGATGACCGCGTTCCTGATCGCCTGGTTTACAAGATGCACAAGTTCAGTCTGTACGAAACGGCCAGCCGCTATTACATCGTTGGTGTCGATGTCAGTGAAAAGCGGTATCGAATCCTCAAGATCGACCGGACCACCGAGGGTGCTGAGCTCAACGTGACAGACGACAAGATTGTGTACAGTTTGAAGGAGATGAACCAATTGCTGGATACAATAGATGATGGCAATAGAGGCACCGGCGGCATCAAGCTTCGATGCACCACATGGGGTCTCCTTGGCTTTATCAAGTTCACCGGGCCGTACTATATGCTGCTTATAACCAAAAAGAGCACTGTCGCTATGGTTGGAGGCCATTACATATACCAGATTGAGGGTACCGAGCTTGTCCCTCTCACTCCCGCCAAGTTCAAGCCAGATGCCCGCAATACGGAGGAGCAACGATTCCTTGGTATCCTGAACAACCTCGACTTGACTCGTTCTTTCTACTACAGCTATTCGTACGATGTTACTCGAACCTTGCAACATAATGTCATTCGGGAGCGCGACGCTCTAGCCAAGGGAATGCTGCCACCGGACGATGAGGATTTTAACTCCATGTTTGTCTGGAACGACTATCTGCTGCAACCCGCCGTCGCCGCTCTTCGGGACCCCTATGACTGGTGTCGTCCAATTATTCATGGATATATTGATCAAGCAGGTGAGCTTTATACATGCGAAGACAATTTCATCCCTCCCTCGAAGAGCCGTCTGTTCTGACCGTCAACAGCCCTATCAATCTATGGGCGTACTGCGCACATCACCGTCATCGCAAGACGTTCGCGCTACTTCGCTGGGGCTCGTTTCTTAAAGCGTGGAGCCAATGACCTTGTAAGTGGCTGTTGTTTTCTATTTTTTGCACCCAGTCCATCATCCTTTCTCACTCACTGACACTCTTAGGGCTACGTTGCCAACGATGTCGAGACGGAACAAATCGTAGCAGAGTCGCTTACTACATCTTTTCATGCACCTGGCCCTCAACTATACTGCAGCCCACAATATACCTCCTATGTTCAACACAGAGGGAGTATTCCACTCTATTGGACACAGGACAGCACTGGTGTAACACCCAAACCTCCGATTGAGCTTAACTTGGTTGATCCATTTTATGGTGCTGCTGCTTTGCACTTCGATAACCTATTCGAGCGGTATGGTGCGCCAATCTACGTTGTTAATCTGATCAAATCTAAGGAGCGGACACCTCGTGAATCTAAGCTGCTGGAGGAGTATACGCATGCTATCAACTATCTCAACCAGTTCCTACCAAATGATAAGAAAATCATTCACAAGGCATGGGACATGAGTCGCGCATCAAAAGTGCGTGGTGGCGATGTTATTGGGAACCTTGAACTTATTGCCGAGTCGGTTCTCAATACTACGGGCTTCTTCCAAAATGGAGACGGTCTGACAAGCCCCATGACAGCACAGAATGGAGTGGCCAGAACAAACTGCATCGATTGCTTGGATCGCACCAATGCCGCACAATTTGTCATTGGCAAGAGGGCGTTAGGCCACCAACTACATGCCCTTGGGATTCTTGAGGATACATCTGTCGAATACGACACAGATGCTGTCAATTTATTCACCCATATGTGGCATGACCACGGTGATACCATTGCTGTTCAGTACGGCGGCTCACAGCTGGTCAATACCATGGAAACTTATCGCAAGATCAACCAGTGGACAAGTCATTCGCGAGACATGATTGAGAGCTTCAAGCGTTACTACAACAACTCATTCCTAGACAGTCAACGTCAGGAAGCCTACAACTTGTTCCTCGGCAATTACATCTTTACTCAAGGCCAGCCTATGCTGTGGGACTTGGCAACTGATTACTACCTTCATCATGCCGACCCACGAGATTGGTCGATCAGATTGAAGCACAACTACATCAATTGGTACGTTCCAGATCATTTACAGAAACGAACGGTTCCGCCGTACGTACCCAGCAAAGACATTGCCCGCGCGCATCCGGTTGAGTTCTTTGATGACTATTGGCTTGAGTATTACAGACCATCCACCCTCTCGTCCTTCCCCAAGATGTTTGCCTACAAGATGAACTCGACTATCAAGTACATTCCACTCAAATCCACCCAAGATGGTCGCTATGACCTCAGCCCTTTCCGAGTCCGCACCGACAACGAGGTTGATCACAGTGACAAGAAGAAATCGAAGAAAGAGGCAACTTCGCATGGAAACGTGTCAACTTCACGAGGTGTAGCTGGCGGAACAAATGGTGTGTCAGATACAGCTTCGGACCGGTCACCAGCTAAGGGTATTTCTCTCCAGCGTTGGTTGCAACCTGCTCAAGACAAAGGTGCTCTTGCCAATTCTCTTCACCTGGACCAGAATCAACCAGTGCAAGCATCTGAACATAGTCCCAAGACGAAGCCAACAGCTCTCGAGAAATCCAAGGCTGCACAGTGGACTTTCTCCAAGGCCGTTCATGACTCTTTGAATCCTTCTGTCACGGAGCAGGAATCCGAAGATTATGAGCGATACATTCGACATCCCCAGAATCTCCCTCTCGTCATTTCGAGTGACACGCCTGTTGACGTAGATGCTTCAGAATATCAGGAATATGTGAGCGGTGGCTGGCAAGATGAAGGTCTAATGGTCAAAGGAACTGAAGAAGAGATCGACGTCTACGCTGAATTGCTCAAGGTGGGGGAGAATCCTCTGACAGTGACCGAGGAGGATGGTCCGAAGAAACGATACAAAGCCTATAGGAAATGGTTGCGTGGAAAGTCTTTCTTCAAGCAACAGCCCCTGGACTAAGCATTGGCAACGGTTACCCCAGTCTTCAGGCCACAGTTTCGGGGAAAAGATCGGACAATCGCGGTTCTTGCTTTAAGGCCTCATTAAGCTTCGCAGGGCGCATGCTGGAATCGTGTTTCCAGAGGGCTTGTAGAACTCGGGCTGCGTGCACTAATTCTCGTGATAAGACGTGGACATCATCTCTTGAAGTTTGAGGTACCCCATGCTCAATCTCCTCGGAGACATTCAACCAACATAATGATAGAATTCGGATGACGTTCTCCATATGCTCAGCCTCTCGGATACGAGGCCACGCATTGGTAATGGTGGCATGCAGTGTCTGTGTCGCTGCTATCAGGGTCGGGGGATATGAGACTGCAAAGGGGTCCGTCATGACCGATGACGCCATCGAAAGGAGAGGCTGTAATGATGTATTAACGAGGGTTCAAGGCGTTCTATGGGGTAAGAGGGTCACACACAGTGAGGTGCTTGGTTGTATAGATACCCAAACCATTGATTACTGCTGTTGCCTTCTGCAACAGAACTTGCACTATACGAGTGTGCTGGGAGGCATGGAAATAGCCTGCGAACACTCCATCCCTAAGAATTTTATCGAAGAACTGGCGACGCTCGATGCTGTTGGTGGTTCCAGTTGACTCGGCCAGCTCGATAAGCACATCATAAGCCGGAATGAGTATGGTCGTGGATTGATATTCGGGGGTGACAGTAGGGAGATAGAGTAGGAGGGGAAATGTGACATCTGCAAACACACGACCTATGCCTGTATTTTGCAGTACTTGAGATGGGCATTTGTCGATAAACTCTCTTGTGGTCCTTAAACCTCTCGCCTTAACATCGATGGACTCGTTCTCCACCAGCGCCAACAGGACTGGCAAGAAAAGCGGCCATTGCTGTTGGACGAGTTTTGTCTACCAGCAACTGTTAGCAACATCCATCACCTTCTCACTGGAAAGTCTTACTGTAGATGTGTTCACTGTCCACTGTATTGTAGCCACCGCCCAAGGGGCCCGAGCTCTCCATGGATGCACTTCAACAGGCCGGGACCGATCGTCTATAGTGTCATATTGCGAAGGTCGTCCTGAAGCCGTGATGCGTGAGGATGATTTCATGAACAGCGGTTTCAGTGTCTTCTGCAGGACGGTATTGACGAGAAAACTGGTCAGATTCTCGCCCAGAAGTTGTTCAGATAAAAGTTTGGAGGCTGTCGTTGCAGCTTTGGCAGTGGTCCATGGATCCTGGGGATCTGTAACAGCTGTGAGCTTTAAGAGGGAATCCTGGCCCAGAATAGCGGAATGCTTCGAGCATAGGAGACTGAGGCTGGCAACAGCTGCTTCTATGACGAGCTCTGAATGTTCTTCGTAATGTTAGTACAATGTGATAAGTGTTAGGATTGTGCTCATTGCTGTACCATTGCCATTCTCTAATCTCAAAGCTTTTTCACTGATGGCTGTCGCAAGCCTATCCAGTTGGTTTCTGTCCAAGTTTTTGTCCTCTGAGGATGAGGTGTATGAAATTACAACGAGAATAGCTTGGCGAAGGTCCTGAGGCCAGCAAGTGTTAGCTCATCACCATCCATTCAGGTCAGACTGAGTGCCAGAGGAAGGTATAAAGCGCACCGCATGATTGCAGTCAACCAAGGAAGATACTACACCTTCAGCCCCTGCACCAAAGTATTCTGGTCTACCTGAGAGTTTGGCACCTGTCAGTTTGACGCTGTTTGAGGTTTACCTTGGGCCAAGTACTTACCCGAGACTTCATGTAACAGTGCGGCGTTTGAAGGACCAAGCAGCTCCTCCGGCGCATCGAGTATGGGATCAAAGTCGGTGGCTGACATTACTTTCAGGGGGGTTGAAAAACTAGAGATCGTTGTCGTTGATTAAACGTTGGTGAGTAGATGTAATAGGCAACCAACAAGTGATGGGACCCTCTGACAGATGCTCAGAACTGGGCCGGTTCACAGTGTTAATTCATATCTACTTTTACTGTAAAAAACTCAACCTACTCCCATCATTCTCAATCATCTTTTCCAGTGCCACCAACAAAAAATATCAAGCTCTTGGCTATTTTCTTTATTGAATTATTTTGTTATCTTCACGGGGTGGCCAGCATATCCGCTATCGACGTCTACCTTACGCTAAGTGTATACATTGCTGGAGGATCTTGATCTGCCACAAGTACACAACAAGGCAGTCAGGGCAGCTCAGCTCGGTGTATTATTCAACCCAGATATTATATGACTATTGCCTTCTCATATGTAGTTGTATCAAGACTTCGCTCGGGACAGATGCTAGCTCCTTACTCACGGTATGCCAAGCTCTTCCCTTCGTCGTTTTACTTCTTCTATCGCACCCGTAGGGTCCATTTCACCAGGGTTGCGAAGTTGCCATGCAACACATACTTCTAGAGCCGGGCCTGTCCATTTTCCGGGTTTGATACCACCAAGTGCCGTGGCTAGTTTTTTACCATCGAGGATTTTTTCAAGCGACGTAACTTCGTAGAGATCCAGATTCGCAAGGTGGTCGAGGAAACACTTCCATCCTGCTAAGAAACGGCTTTGCTCTACAAACATGTTACTCGAAATGATGAAAGATTGGAAATCCGTATAAGACTTACCTTCCGTCTTGTGACGGTCCCAGGCCGTGAGGGTTTCCAAGGCTTCAACGAGTAGTGCATTCAAGACCTGCAGCCTCCAGGTCCCGGCGGGGGTATCCCATTTTCGGATTGCCATACCGAGACGATCTCGCTCTTGAATGAATAACTCTTCATTGCAGACAGCATTTTTCAACGTCATTATCTCTTGACGATTGCGGTGTGAAGCAGCAACAATGCTCGACAAACGGTTTGGGGCTTTGAAGCCTTCGCGCGCGACAACGGCCACAAGAGGGAGAGCATTTACTTTTCTACGCGGGTTTGGAGGTTCTTCAACCGTCATCCACGGGGAGATCGCAGCAAGATTCCAAGCGGAGTAAGCCGCGTCCGCGGAAGTGATGAGCCGGCTAGCAATGGAAGTTGAGTCTTGATCTTTGAGAAGCTCGTCAAGACAAGTGTAAGCAACATGCCAGTGCGATATATCGGGGGCTAGGAGATTGTCCTGTGTTGGATCGGTGAAGATTGCGGGAAAGAGTTGTAGATCATTGATAAGTTGAAGCGCTTCGAAAGGGTGAGCTCCTATCTAAAGGTTAGTATATAACAGTGAATTCGAGATGTCTCAACAACCTTTTAGCATTTTCTCGAGCTCTACGCCGACTCGCTCCCGGCTGATCTTCACACGTAGTGCCTCAAGGACTTTTGGGTCTGCCATGAATTTGCGCGAGTTGGCATCAATTGTGAATTGCAGCCGACTAGCGAAACGAACAAGTCGCAAAACTCTCAAAGGATCATCCATGAAGGTTTGAAAAGGCTCCAACGGCGTTCTGATGATTTTAGCCTCCATATCTGCAAGTCCTCCTGTAAAATCTTCAATACGGTCGTCGTGTAGATTGTAAAAGAGTGCATTTACAGTTGCATCTCGACGGCGTGCGTCCTCTTCAGCC
Organism: Fusarium beomiforme; assembly: GCA_002980475.2. Lineage (NCBI taxonomy): Eukaryota > Fungi > Ascomycota > Sordariomycetes > Hypocreales > Nectriaceae > Fusarium > Fusarium beomiforme. The sequence goes on along the minus strand of PVQB02000387.1, from coordinate 145,397 downwards.
GTACCGAATTCCATCTGAGGGTTTCGACTGTCCTCGGTGTAGGTCTCTTTTCTGAGATTGACGAAATCGAGATCCAGACCAAACATTTTCACCATGGCCGTTTCGAGATGTTTGGACTTTTCAGGGTTGCGAGCAACATTGTGAAGGCTTCCAATATCTGCTGGGCCGATATTGTGCTTGGCCATGGCTTCTGGACGTTCACAATAATCGCACATCGCTTGAGCAAAGGGAACGCCAGTCATGGCGTTGATGGCCACATCGATGTCATGGCTCTGAATATTGAGCAACTTGTCGCGTACCCAACCTCCAGCCCACCGAAGAACAATAGGTTCTGAAGCTTTCCCGGAATCGTCTATGGCTTTGGCGACGCCGAGAAGCAGATGGCGGAGCTGCTGCTCCTTGGCAGTGAGTTGAATGGTGGTGGTCACCATGTTAGACTTGGAAATCTTAGTAGGCGGTCCAAGAGCTTTGGAAAAGGGCGTGGTCGGGGCCGTGACTGAGCTAGAAGACAACGAGTATTGTTCCTTGAGAAATGAGTCAAGATTCCTCTTCATTGCGAGACCCAGAGACCGTTTGAGCATTTAGGTGGGGCCGACGCAAAGAAGACAAAAGATATTGAGAGCAGGCAAGAGTTGGTTGCTTTTGGCTGGTTTTCCAGGTAAGAACGAATCTCCACTTTGTTTTCGCAACTGTCGTGAATGGCTAATGTATTGAATGGGGAGATGCTCTGTATAGATACATGTTGAAGGCACATCCCAATCCTGCCTAATATTAAAGGATAGTTCCGTTAAAGCCTCTTGGTGATTTTGCCTGAAAGTATGGAGCCTTGAGCCAACACAGTGCCAGCCAGTCAGTCCATATGACTAAGGCTAGGTACACCTGCATCCACAAAACTGCTGTAAATACCAAACCGAAGTTTATTAGCTCTCAGGCTACATCCAAGGCTAACCTGAACTCCGACTTCACAAATCTACCAATCTACTATAATGAAGCCTGACTGTCAGTGATTGTTTCCAAACTGGGTGTATCACATAGACAGTTGTTCAATACTGGTGCATGAACTCCGGTTGAGCCATTTCATTCTAAGAGTTTGAGCATCTACCAATGTAAAAGCTCCTCACAAGGGCGATAGAGGCGTTCTATTCGACATTTTTGTACAAAGCTATCTATCAACTAATCATCTAAAGTGCATATTAGATCCCATCCAGACGCCAACTAGCAGATATATATTGGAAACATTGTTTTGATGACTTTCCAGGTTTACCCTGTCTTCTCCAGTTGCTGACAAAATTTACTCTTCAGCGACCTTCTCTTTCGTGGCTGGCTCCTCCGCAGTCTGGATATCTGCATTCTCGCACTTCTCTTCAATCTCTTGGTCCTTCTCCTGAGGCTTCGCCGTTACAGCAGCAGTCTGATCGACTATCTGATTTTCGTTTTGGGGCTCATCAAGCGCAAGTTCGCCTCGTAGCTCAGGCAGGAATCGATCTATGCGCTTCCAGGTTTCTGTCCAAAGTTCCTCCTTTGATGGATGTTTGTGAGGTGACACAAGATATTTGCTACTGGCCATAAACAACAGTACGTTCTTGAGGTTCTCACGGACGGCCTCCTCCTGTTATTTGTCAGTGCCTGAGTCATTACAAAGCAGGGCGAGTTAACTTACAAGACTATCACCTTGTCCACTATTCATAAGACGGTCCATGATCTCGATGATTTTGATCCAAAGATCTAGCATGCCATCCCACTCTGAGAGGAGCACCATGTATTGGAGGAATACCTTACAAAGAAGGGAGGCAGACTGCACTCTCATCTCACTCATTCCATCTCGATCAGATAGGAAAACTTCCGGTTTGAGTAGCTGAATAATCAACGGGAAAAGAACTTTGCCAAAGATAGCAGTCCACTCTTTGGGGTCGCTGCAGGTCAACTCTGGGGAAAGGAGAGATCGTTGGAGGGCGGAGAAGGCAAGTTGTCGCACTTCTCTACAGGGATTCGCACACTGCGTGGTCAAAGCCTGGAAAATCGGCAGCCAGTATGCAGACCAAGCTGTGGATTGGTTAGCAGAGTAAAAAGTGAGGGAGGGCGAGGTCTCTCGGGAATAGCATACCTTCACTGCTCTCGAGTTGAGACTGTTGCATTAGATGAGGAATTCGATCCGTCATGTTATAGAGCATGTTGACAGCCTTGGATCCTCTGCTAACCGCTTCCGCATTACTGTAGAACTGTATTAGTATATCATAAACAATCCGAAACTTGCAAAGACTGACCGTTTTAAGCCTTGCTTGGACAGATTTGGCCTCTGGGGCCTAGGGCTTCGGGTCTGTACATTGGGTTGTCGGGGGCTAGCAGCAGAAGCAAAATCGTTGAGAAGAGAGATTGCTGCCTCGTAATTATCTGCCATAATAGCTGAGGGGGTTCCGGCAATTCCCTTCTCAAGAATCTCGAAAACGAGTGCCGCTGATTCAGGTCGCTGAGCCAGGGCACGTAGAATGGCCCAAAAGTCGGGAGATGTCATCATTTCGCGTTTCAATGGGCCAGATTCATCAATGCAAAGCGAAAGGCCCTGCAGCACAAGATCGGAGTTCTTTCCTAATGCTTCCTGCGGCAATGTCGAGATTGTATGAAGCAGGAACGGAACGTTGACAAAGTCATGATCCTTGTGTTGTTAGCTTCATATTTCACAGCATTTGGTAGAGAACTTACGTAGCTAATATTGAGCAGCTTCAGAGCGTAGAACGACGCTCGCGAAACCGTAATAGCATGGTATCGGCCTGGATCGCGAAGAACTCCCTGGATCGTGTCGAAGACAACCTTGCCCATGCTCTCGATGGATTCTGCGTCCCGTGACGCCAACAGTGTACAGAACTCCAGGATGTATGCAACACTTGGATCGTACTCCAGATGTCCCGGTGGTCGAACGTGGCTATTTGTGGGAGATGTAGGCAAACTTTCATGCTTGACACTAATTACAGTAGTGTTGGAATCCTCGGGGAGTTGGTCAACAAGTGTTTCCACGATGACCTTAGCCACGGACGGGTTCAGATTGCTTTCAAACAGTTAGTTTGCTCTTGACAACACAACCATGCCACTTACGCGATGTTTTCGAAGACCGTACTCATCTTGCATGACTTGATGCAATCAATGGTGCAAAGCGTGCTCTCCAATTCCTCATCCGATGGCTCAGGAGGGTCGTCAGCCGCGTAACTAGAGATATACGATGTGAATGCCGAAAAGAAACCAGTTTCCGCATTCCTTGCTACCCGGTCAATGACTTGCGACGGCATTTGCAGTGGAATGGGGGGCAGTGGTAAGCCTGGCAGATTGCTTGGAGAAAATGGTGAAATGAGCGAGTTTGTAAAAAGATTGAGCCATATTCGAACCATCTGTACAAGTTAGCAACCATAGTGCTGAAGAAACTCACTACTCACATATTTCCAGCTCCTGTGTATGAGGTTTTCACTGCCAGTGACGACGCGGAACAGCACAAGAGTCGCAAGTTGGGCTCTGAAATCCCTACCGAGCTTAACAGCAAGTTCGCTCACCATGACGCTACCATCGCCAGCCTGGACTTCAGTATTCAAAGAAGTGTTGAACTGTGTGTCCGTCGCCAAAGTCGACATGTGGCTCAGGCAATAAACAATCTGATCAAGAGCTTCCGAGTTCTGATACTTGGTGGCGATGCGGGCGCATTCATCAAAGCCGGTGACGATTCGAGCGAACACGGCATCATCCGTAGCTGACATGAATACATATGATAACGTAGAAACGATAGGTTTCCAGGTCGTTGCAAACATATCTGCATCATAAATGTTTGTGTCACATATCACAAGATTACCAGCTGACTCTGTTTTGAGAAGCAGCTCTCTCCAAGCATAGTCAAAGGCATGCTTGTTGTCATGTTCATCGGGTAGGATGATTTCGTTGGACTTGATTGACTCGTAGATAGACTGTAAGTATTCTGGCGCAAAATTTTTGCCATTGTTAGTTCCCCTGAGGTTATTCGCGAATTGCTCCAATTTCATGCGTTTCTTAGCATCCACATTTGGGTTATGCTGATCAGTATTCAGCAAGATAATAGCATACGTCAAGATGTAAACTGCATCCTTGTCTGCAACTTCGCCAGTAGTATCATGGGAGGAGTATTTCTCGGAGAAAGCTTCCACAATTGTAGCAATCAAGGGCGCCTCTCCTGGGAGTCGAAATGACTCCAGTAATTGCCTAAGCGCCTCATCAACTCGCTTACCAGAGAAGTCGAAAAGGTCTAAGAACGCTCCGAGAATCTCTTCATTGCCTCTCTTGGATATGAAGTCGCCGAGGACCTTCTTGTTAACGCGTGAAGTGCCTTTGAGAAACTTGGCAACAGCAACAGGATCTGTGGCGTCCTTAATAATGCCCTGTGCTTCCAGGTATCCCAAGCCTGCCTTTGGTTTCTCGTTGAACTTGCTTACTCCCTTGATGATGATTTTCTTCTTTCGCCGTTGCTCTCTTAATGTCGCCGGGTCGGGAAAGCTGTCAAAAACTGGCTCTTGTTCCAGTCTTTCGGCAATAAATTGGATATATCGGAGCAGTGCGTCAAGACAAAGTGGAGGCACGCTCGTGGTGCTCCAGGTCGCAGAATCGGGGAGAGCATTTCTGGAAAGAAGACCAATCATATCTTCACAAAGATCCGCCCGATCAACATCACAATCGTAATTAATGAAAAGCTCCGCCATGAAAGTTGGCATGCGTGATAAGACTCCGACACTTTCCACCATAGCCTGGCGCGCATCTGGTTTCCGTGAACCTCCCTCTAGGCCAAGTTTTTGACGGTCTTTGACAGGGACTGGGGTCGATCGGCCACTGCTGGGCTGCGATGATTGTGACGGCTTGACTAGCTTGGGTGTTTGTGGAATGCCAGCGTAAAGAGAAGGGTCAATACCAGGCTCGCGGGGAATCTCGACTTTTGGGTGTAAACAGGCAACAAGGTAGGACAGGAACAGCTCTTGTTGCAGCTTCAGAACCCCACGGCAAGTGGCCAGTAGCGTACCGGCAACAACTAACGACTCCTCGAGAATCGCCATGTTGTCGGATCTCACCAGTTGAAACAGGTAGCAACATAAACGATCCTCTGCAATGCCTGCCAACGCAGGATGGCGAGAAATAAATGGACCAGCAACCTCGAGGGCGACGTGGATAATTCGCAATGCCATAACTCTCATTGTATCTGTGTGCTGTCGATCTTGGGGGTCCAGGAAGTTCACTAACACCCGAAATAGTTCACGAACGGAAGGAAGAGAGTATGGTCTCAGATCCACAGATTCCGTCTCCTCAGTCACGTCACTTGTAGTGGCCAGTGCTGTTTCTGAGGTGGCCGTGGTGTCTCTGCTGCTGCGTTCGGGGTCTGGGGTAGACGTCCCAGGAACGTCCAAGCTCAGAGGTTCAGCAGACAATCCTCCTGCTTCAGGGGCGTGATTGTCCATTCTGACACTGTCAAGGTCGTCGTCAACACGTTGATCCAGAGCGTGGGCGTCATCGCCAGCCTCAACCTCAAGATGTTTGACGTCTTCGAAGATAATTTGACACATTCTAACCATGGAGGCTTCAGCAGTTCGGCGCAAAACGGGAGAGAAGCGAGGCTGTGAGCATATAGCAAGGCCGCGACCCATCATGTCACAAACGCTCTCGTCGCTTAGAATATCTCCACCAGGACCAGACATCATATCCTCCATTAGGTTCAGGATCATGAGAAGAACAACCTCGACTTGGCCCGAGTCGCTGATATCGAACTGGCAGTGTGTGACGGCGCTTGACAGAGACTGCATAGCCAATGCGAACCGTGGCGAATCGGGGCAGATAAATCCATAAGCCAGAAACTTCCGTAAAGCGCCTAGAGCTAAAATTGTGATCGGGGCGGCGGTGCCCTTGGTTTGAATAACGTGGAGGAACGGTGCAAGAATCGCAGGAGCATCAAATGACCGGATATCTAGAAGTAAAGAGTCAGCCATCATGGAAAGCAGTCAAAGACTATTGGCCTACCGCACCTTTGACCCCAGCAAGCTCATGCCTTAATTTCCCAAAGCCAGCAATCATAGGGTTATCCTGCATGCTCTTTCCTCTCTGTCCACGCAGTCCCCAACGGTTGGTAAGGCCATCATGAGAAGTATCACCGCTGATGCTCGCCGCGGGGCTCTTGCTTCGTCCGCGTGGTGAGGGACTGGGAGGGCCAAGCTGTACAGGATTGGGACTTCCGCCAAGAATAGCAGAGACGGACGAGTGTGGAGAGCGCGCATGCTTCTGGATAGCAGAAGTTATAGAGATGCATTCCGAAATAACCAGCGATACGGGGTCAACTGCAACGGACACGGGTCGGCTTCGATACTGCATCCGCACAGGGAGCGCGCGGTTCTCGAAACTCGAAACTCCAGACGGTCTGGGGCTCTCCATGTTCAAGGACTGTCGTTCATCGCGACTCATGATATCGTAGGTTCGTAATCGTCGGGAAGTTTGCGACTTGGCGATTTACCCAAGTTTGGAGGTAATTGAGAGCGTCTGAAGCGTTTTAAGCAAGGGATGATACGCTTGCTGAACAGAGAAATATGAGAGAATGGTAACTCCTCTGAGACTGCACCACGCCTCCGGTCAAGTGGAAAGGAAATTCGTAAGTAGTCGAGTTTGCCTGGGAGAGTTGCAAGGTTGGATGCTGAAGACAAATTCGCTACGTAGCATACATACGGCTAGCTAAGGCAAGGTACCACTTAACTAGCTGCCAAGATCATACCGAGAAACTGCGCGCTGTCCTGCTCCAGGTGTCGCCCCGTACCCACGTTGATTGGCCAGCTGTCACCATCTATCTATAGCCCCTTGAAAGACAATACATTGCTCAAGTTCAAATGTGAATAACCTTACAACTCAAAATAACATAACAGGCTCAATTTAGCTCATCGGGCTCTTATACCAGGTTGCGGCTATCCGAGCTTCAAGATGAGCCAAGGAAATACTCTGAGCTTGAACTCAAACTCCCATCGATTCCCTTATGTGCATACCCTTGAAGTACTCAGTTCGGTTAGTTGTGTGAGAAAAGGGGGGCCAGCATCTGACTGTACAAAATACAGCAATAAAAGGCCCTCATTATTATCTTAAGAGTTTTCATGCAGATATCAACAGTTCCATAATGAATAAACCTCCTGCAAAACTTGTTCAGTTGATAGAAGCACGTTCTAAGAAATAGTTAACATGCATGTTGGGTTCTTTTTTCATCTTTGCTCACAGCAGCGCAGCCAACATTCAAGCAATGGATAGGATCTTGTCTTCTTTCAGCTGGATATTGATAATAAGTTCCCCTTTCCCAACCAAACGCCATTTACATGCCAAAGGGATCTACCGATGACTACATCTTTTAAATGTCGGCTATTGACAGCCTAAGTAAGTATACAAACTCACAACCAATGACTCCCACGGCACCCCTTCTATTATACAGCAAGTATATATGTGATGCAATCAAACAAGGCCACATGAGAATGCAGGTGAGAACTTTTTAAGCAGCCTTATTGCCACCTTGCTGAGCGGCCGCTGGGTTGGCCTTGGGCGCATCTTGTGCAGCCACAGCAGCCGGTTTGTCTCCCTGCACAGCAGCTTTACCTTCTTGTCTCGCTGCGTTGCCTTCCTGCTTGGCCACTTGTTGTTTGACCTCACCTTGAGCAGCATTTCCAGATCCCGCCTTGGCTTGATTGCCAGGAGCAGGTTGTTGGTTGTGGGGTTGAGCCAACCCATCTCGGCTGGGAGCTTTCTGTGAGTCTTTGATGGGCTTCGGCTGAGCTGCCAGGTTCTGCATTTCTTGCTTGTCCTTCTCCCACTCATTCCTGGTATCACTATACTCTTCTTTAATCTTTTGCTGATTCTTTTTCTTTTCTTCCTCTTGCTTTTCCCGGGCAAGTCGCTCCCGCTCCATCTCCTATACTCAATGTCAGTATTCAAGAGTTGTGCAGTATGCGATATAGGGGTACAAACCTCCATATGGCGGATGTCATCCACACTAGGCTCATATAAATGCCAGATGACATAATGAGGTAGACCAATGACTGAGTACCCCATTCTCTTGGACATCTGTTCAAAGCATGTCAGCGATTGTCGTATCGATAGGATATTAGTTTTCGTACCTTGCCGAAACCTTCTGTTTCAGCGTGCTTCTCGAAACTGAAGGCTGGAAAGTGAACACCGGATCGGAAGACTTTGGCTTTTGCCAAAATACTGACACCCCCAACACCGTCAATCTCCATCTCCATGTCAGGATCACCAAAAGGGTCACGGAGGTACGCTAAATGAGGGCGCCATGTGGCATATTCAGCATAACCTTCAACAATGACAGCATCCTCATCAAGGGTGTCGGCGAGAGCCAAAGCTGTCTCAGACTCCTGCCATGAGTTCAAGTCATATGGCTGTTCGCCGCCAAGCCAATCAGGCAACGGTCGCCAAACATCTGGACCGAAGTTAGAACTGGGATCTGTCTCCAGACGTTTCTATTTTGAGTAAAACCTACTGGGGACAATAACGTCCTTGTTATGGCGCATGAGGTCCTCCAAAATGGTAAAGGGTGCCGTTTCAACATCTACGTCGCGCCAATAAACCCATGAGTGATACGGTCGCAAGGCTGCACTCAAAAGCCAATTTCGTGCCTGCGCCATCAGCTTTCGTCGACTAGCCTGAGCAGCGAATCCGTGACGACTTTCGACATCCTGGTTGACCTTCTGCCCGAAGTCCTTCTCAATGATTGAGATCTCTCCGTATGGCTGCTTAGGATCCTCATCGGCCTGAATGGCCTCGAGATTCTCAGATAGAACCTTGAGAGTATTATCTTTAGAATCAGAGACGAGAAAGGCGAGATCTATCAAGTGGTGCGGATATGTGAAATTGCGCAAATGGGAAAAGAACATTCCCAAGTGCGCTTCGGCGTCACGAAGAGGCACGCATAAGAGAATGCGCTCTTCGCGTTCCCAGCCACGGGCAGTACCCTGGACGGTGGTCAAATCGTAGTATCGGACTGTCTCGAGTTCTTGTGCACCACCAGCAGAGAGAAGCCCGAAGGACACCAGCGAAGCCACGGGGCTGGACGGCCAAAGCCAAAGGCTGAAAATAAGCAGTATGGCCGCGAATACACAGAGGCGGACGAGGAGTTTATTGCGACGTCGTTGGGAAGGTGTCAAAGTGCGCGGTTGGAACCTAGTTGAGACACCCTGTCAGCATAAATGCCTTGAGTCTTTGCAACGCCAGTAGCATCCGAGTCGTGGGTCGATGGGTTAAGAAGGGGCCATACTTGTGAGGAGACATGTCAAAGGTGTTGCCGCGAGGGTAGCCATTCGAAAAGGCGGCGGCATGGTGCCGGGGCATCATCTTCGAATTGGAGCCCGGCAAGTCATAGGAGGGCATTGACAAGTTGTGCGCGGAGACGCTCCACGTTCGGATAGGATTGACAGCAAGTACGCGATTCAGATTGAATTAGTGAGAGAATGCTGAGCGATGTGGCCGGAGAGCCTCGTGGGCAAGCGAGATAGGTTGCGATTCGAAGTTTGATAGGGGATATGAGGCTAAGTTCAGGGTCCAAATAGTGATGCTGGCTTCAACTTCTGTATCAAGTGCACGACCCTGTCTCTCCAATATGCTTTAGCATATGCCTTGGTGCCTTTCGATTGTATCGTTTCTCGTGGGCGTCGTCGCAATAACTAGGTGTGTGTTATGATGTATCATGTAAGGGCGAGGTGGCTCCAATGCCAACCAAGATAACTTGGGGAATGGGATACGAGGTCTTGCGTGCCAGGGCGAGACGAGCACTGAAATGCATGTGTTCAGTTGCTCTTGGTCAAGAGAAGGGGCTGAGGGGTTCTTTTGATTGGACCACTTGACATTAACTCGTTTGAGACAGTGGAGGCTAACTACTGACCTAGTAGTAGATAGAACTAGCCATTTCGAAATCCGATACGATCTACACGTGTTGTATGTATCTAAAAATGGTATCTTGTCAGATTATAATACGAACTTAATAAATATCTACAGATTACCTACAGATACCACAGGCCATCGCATCTAGGTACTTAGTTCTTGGGAGCCATGCTCGAATAGCTGAGATGTGAACAAAGACTGTCAAATATGAGCAGGAACAGCTGCATGAAGCAGTAAATGGAAGCATTGTCCAACCAAGACATAACTGTTCTTAGTTCAGACGGTATCTCGTCAGTAATTAATTCACCAAGTCGCTTTGTAAATTACGGTAAATTATCCCTTGAATTTCGAATTTTGAAACACGACTATTTTTGAGAAAACATGCACAGAAGAAATTCAGTTGCAAGATGTATTTATTGCTATATGAAGGTAGAGAACTATTCACAATCAAGTATCCAAAACTTACCGTAATTTCGACATGCGACATCTCTGTAAATGGTTTTGAGGGCTGCATATTACAAAAGTTCTAGATCCGTTAGCTCTTGTTCAGAAGCCAAGGCTATAATAGGACCAAGACAGTAGAAAAGCAAAGGAGAATGTGACAGTTCAGACAAGCCGATTTACTCAGTCATCTCGACCGGCCCTGAATACTGATAACCCAAAACGAGCTACCAGCAGCCCGGACACTGGAGTCTTCATAACACCCGAAAGCAACTCCACAACCAGTCATCGACCATCAGAGACAACCTATGGTGCGGGAGGGTGACTTGGTCAAGAAGAAGTCGTTGAATGGATAGAACTTGTGTCATCATGCGACACAATCTCCCTTGGTCTCGCAAAATCGACACGTACTTACAATAGCTTGAGTAGCACTGAGCCAAAGGCCGAGAGTTGGTCGAAATTCCAGATGACCTAAATGCTTTTAGCTTATTTGACGGTTAGCTTGGAGCGAAGCCAGGAGCAAAAACACGAAAAGATAAAGGTGGCATGTGTATCAGAGATCTTGGTTTGGTAAATTTAGGAGTCATCACAATGTTTCAGTAGCAGAACTGGATGAAAAGTTTTCTCATCATCGACATCGAGTAGGGATTGTGCAGGGAATCAAAGATGCAATATGGACTAACCTTGTGTGCAGATTTTTACATCTGATAACTGGGGGATAGCAAAAAGACTGAATTCTTCAAGATGTCAGCAATGGCCCCATGATGGCATCGTATAGAAGAGGAAATATTGAATGGGGCTCAGATGGTAGTGCATGTTGTTCAATCGCTCAGGTTTCGCGGGAACAGTGGTGTGAAGGATCATCGTTGCGCGTAAGTAAAACGCGGCAGCGCGTCACGTACCTCGTTAAATCAGCATCATCGAGGAGCCTGGCGAACGATTCTAGTTACGTCACGACATGTTTGAGCAAAACAGCCGACATCTGGTATGTTTTGTCTGCCGAAAGCATTTCTATTTCTTGTCGAAAAGCAGGCTCTCGATGGTATGAAGAAGAGAAAGTTCAGAGTTCTCGAAGCAGGCCCACGAGAAAATTTGAATGGTGAGAAGATGTGGATGTGAATGACTAAGCGATGTAGCGCCCCGTTTGTTGCATCGTTGAATTTCAATCCATAATCCACCCCAGTCTAAAATCCATGCATTCAGATTGAGAGAACTTACAGTCAAGAAAAGTTTCACGAGATGACAGATCGACGACGCATCAATGGCCCTGGAGGTGCTACAGTGGCACCTGTTTTTGAAACAGATGAGTTTGCTGTTTCCAATCGGACTCGCGCTCCAAATGGTATCAGATCACAATGTGAGTCCTTCCAACTCATCTCAAAACAACATGCAGTCCCTTAATGTGAAGAGTTGACTAATAAAGTTGTGCAGATTTGCAGACTGGGGTAACCCCGTCCGCTTCCGGGTCGGCTTACCTCGAAATTGAGTCACAGCAAGATTCTAGAAGTAGGGGTATGAAGCTTTCATGCACAGTTCATGGGCCTAGATCTCTACCTCGATCAGCCCCCTTCTCCCCTCATATGGTCCTTTCCACACATGTCAAATACGCACCTTTTGCAACGCGTCAAAGAAGGGGTTACTTGCGCGATTCAAGTGAGCGAGACTTGAGTACACATCTCGAAGCAGCTCTCCGCGGTGCCCTCATTGCAGACCGTTGGCCCAAGAGCGGAGTGGATGTGATTGTCACCATTATTGAAGGAGATCAGGCCCGGCAGGTGGCCATGGAACAGGGGAGTGAAGAATGGGACATGATGAACGTTCTCAGCGGCTGCATAACCGTTGCCGCAGCCGCTCTTGCTGATGCTGGTATCGACTGCGTTGATACTGTCTCTGGAGGCGTTGCGGCCTTGGTGCCCGGTCCGGACAACGGTGAACCCATCATGGTCCTCGATCCAGTCCCTTCGGAACACTCACAAATTCTCGCAGCTTGCTGCGTGGCCTATCTCCCTGCCCGGGACGAAATCACAAATCTCTGGCTGAAAGGAAGTTTGCCCTCATCAGACGCCAATCTGCATCGGGACCTCGTTGCCCGTGCCGTACACGCCAGCAAAGGGGCCTACCTTGCTGTAGCCACTTCTCTCAACGAATCAGTACTCGCAGGTTGATTGGATCGTTGAGCAACAAGTTATGCAGCTTCGTGGGGCTTCTTAAGCGCTCCGTCAACCGACACTACAGAGCTCTGTCGAATAAAGAGCGCCAGCTACCTCACCCATCGTACGCAGTGAAAGAGTTGTCACTAGATACCCTTCCCTTCTGCACTACAGGCCATGGAATTTCCCTAGCCTATGAAGAGTCCCAGCTCGACAGGGCCTCTTGGAATGCCATTCTCAGATAAAAAGTACAACTACTCCTGTTTCAATGTATCGCGAAACATGTATGAAAATAGAGGCAGGGAAAAGGACAAAGACCACCCAACGGTAAAAGCTCAAATATCAAGAGCCAGGCAGAGTAACTATTTGAATAAGATGATACCCTAAACTCTATATGCAGATTATACATCTCCCACGCGGTGCCTAATATAACTGGCTATACTTGTTACCTAGACACCTTATTTACTAAGGTATACGGTAATGCTAGAGTTGCTGCACCTAGGTCTTTAGTCTGGCGCCGAAATCGGGACCACTTCCCGTAAGTGAATGCTGGGTGTCCAAACGAGGTAGGTGCCTTGCGTTGCTCACCTTCTACTCTGTCAGCACAGTGCATGTACCTCAGGTAAGGTACTCTTGCAGTACTTGGTCACTTTTATGGGTCCTAAGCACGCGCTAGTGTCCATGAATCCTCCTCACCCTGGGCTTTGTCTTGACCTCCACTGGCGGGTACATCGATGATCCATGGTTTCCACATACTACCAGCTCTACTCAATGTCAACACTGAGGTCGGTGTCTTGCCTCGTCATCACCTACCCCAGACCAACAAACCACGCCTTGAAACAGGACGCTTCACAATGTCCTCGGCGAAATCCAGTAATTCGTTATCTAAATAACGCTCTTGCGAACGACACTTTTATTTACAACCTGGATTTCATTTCACCCTGCCGCCTATTCCGACAACTTCGTGCCCGATAGTTCTGCTGAGGCCATGGCCGACGAGTTCGTCCCTTCTGCGCCGTCACCCCTCACGAGCTTCACAACCAACACAGGGCTCGATGCTACCAATGCCTCGAGTCCGTGGTATCACCCTGCTGTCTGGACTGTCAATGTGACACGCTATGCTCCTATACTAGAAGACCTTGTCTTGGCTGCTCCGCGATTTGTTAAGAAGCTTGGATCCTATATTTCTGTGCCCGAACACCTTGAGACGACGACCGACAGTTTGAACTTCGCACCAGCAGCAGTCGGTGCAAATACCATATTTGCCGAAGCCGATCCAACTATTCAAAACATAATGGAGCCTTTACTCGGTGCAGGGGGGTCTGAGACAGCGGCCACTGCTCCCATAGGACGGGTGCCCGTTGACAGCGTCCGTAGCTTGGGCAGTGTCTTTGGGTATGCTACAAGCAAGTGGGCTTTGTGTTGCATAGCTATGGCGGTCATACTGAACCGAACACACATATTTGCTGCCACTCGACGACGACTGCGCCTGCGATGGCCGACAAGACTCTTATTACGGATCGTTCCTATTATCCTACTGGTAATCCAAGCGCGTCAGTTACTTCAATCTATCCAATGTCAGACTTCATCCGACTTTTCCGAACTACGATGGGGCAATGCAAGCAAAAGTTCTGACTTGATGTTCTCGCATCCGAATGCCTTCTTCAATTCTCTGAGTTCAATCTTACTGTTCTCAGCCTCCGATGAACAGTCCTGTACTGCCGTCCGGATGATACCATCAGACGAATTTGGCTCTGTTCGTAATCTGACTGGATCTTTGTCCCTACTCTGGCCTCTGTTCGGAACATTCTGTCTGAGCCAGTTCTTGGAGACCGTTTCCTGTGCTGTGCAGGGCCGGCCAGTCGCCCCTGAGACAGGTATGACGCTCTTTGAGCAATCTCTCGCGTTTGCAGAGGCCGATGCTGCTATCAGCAACCAGCTTGGCTGGAATTTATTCACAAAAACAAGCTCTACTGATGTCCCGGCCGTAGGGCTTGGAAACGCCATAGCTCTGACTCGATCAATGGTCATGAAAAGGGTCAACACATCGCCTGAGGTGCTTCTTGTAGCTTTACTATCTTCGATGACGCATATAACAAGCCATGTCCTGGGCATTTTCAACTTACAAGCTAAGTACCGGCTAATCAGTACAGGATTTTGGGGTCTCTGCTTCATGTCTAGCATCGTATGGGCGGCCATCTCGTTCGACCTCGACAGCCCATCCTCTCAGAGTCTACTCAGATTCCCTACTGTTTGCATCATAGGATTTGTGCCGCATGTCCTTGTCCTACTCGGGATCGGCATATGCCTGTTCATTTACGGGCTAGCTTTGTTGCTCTCGGCTTTCTCACCCCCTTCGGGATCAGACATGGCTTCGATGTCCATTCGTCAGCGTCTCATTCATGCCCACGAAAACATGCAAGCAAATGTATCTCTTTCGTCCATCCGCATTACGCGGGAAATGGACTTCTATACGGCCCTACTACGAACTGGGTTCGGGGCGATCACTATGGCTAGTGAAGCTGTCTACCTGAATGAAGACAAAGGTATTAGTCTGAAACGACGCACTTGGCTGGAAGAGCAGCGGTTTAAGGAGGCCGAGGAATTGCAAAGAAAGTTGATTGGTGGCGGTGGTGGCTTACCCGACTCGCGATACGATCAGATTGGTGCAATCGGTCTGATTCCCGTGCAAGGAGGACCAACAATTGCGTCCAATGGTTACGCTCGCGAACGTGCCGCCCAGAAAATACCAAAAGGACGCAGCGAACGCAACCTTCGTGCGGGCATCGGCGCTTCTGAAAGGAGTTCCCGTTGGCTCATGGCTCTGGAGTTCCTACTCAGTATTAACAAACTTATTGCAAGGATTAGCGCTAAGTCTCTGTTATGGTGTCTCGCGACTCTACGGATTCGATATCAGCCCTCATGGCTCCTTTGGCTTGCACAGCACCCAAAGAGCATGGACAATCAGAGCCAAACCTCGAGCCGCAAGCAGCCACGACCACGAGGACCATCTTCATACAATGATGGACGCATACCGAAAGAGGAGTCGGCAGATATAGAGGCCGAGTTTAGGCGTGTGAGCATCGGTCAAGACGAGGAGAGCCTAGATAGGGACTTATACAAATATTGGGTGAAAAACGGCTGGTGGGGATCTGCTGATTCCAGCGGCGACTTCGAACCTCATTCAGATGACGACTTTGATACTACAAGCATTATCTCTATGTCGACTGCTGGTGATGGAGTTGATGATTATCAGACATGGGAGTCGGAAGATGAGAACGACGATGGCCAACGAACACCTACCCAACGATCTCCCCAAATCAGTCGTGAGAGTACACCTTTCCATGATACTCCTATGCGTATATCCGATCTAGCGCGTCTCCTGCATCCCACAAGCCCTGAAGAACGCGAGGAAGCCATGACTTTGTCTGCGCATCTCCAAAGCGATGGCATCATGACGCGCGCCAAATATCGGCGATTGGAGCAACTGCAACGTACTCGAGTCTTGGCCTCTCCAGGATCTGGCCTCCTACAGCCAAAAACCGACATCATGCAGCCAGGACGCAACACCAAGTTAGATCCTGACGAAGAGGAGCGTCTTTTGGAACAACTTTTGCTATCGCGGCGGCAAGCCTTCGCATCTGCGACATGTCCTGAGACATCATGGGAGAATGGTGGGTCAGGTTTGGGAAGCGATGGTCCACAATGCGTGGTGTGTCAAAGCTCACCAAGGACCATTATTGTCTGGCCTTGTCGTTGCCTGAGTCTATGCGATGACTGTCGTGTCTCTCTTGCTATGAACAACTTTGACAAATGCGTCTGTTGCCGCCGCGAGGTTGTCAGCTTCAGCCGCGTTTTTGTGCCTTGAGCCCTGCAAACACATAATATAGGGAACTGGGAATCAGCAATGGGGGTTTTTTTTTCTTCTTTTTTTTTTGTCGTGATGTAAAGCACTTATAGCCTTTTTTTTCCCCGCTTAGTTGCATTATTTCATTTACAGGAGTCGGTGGCATGAATTCACCAAGATTGAGGACTTTCACGTGTAGCTCAAATCATTTCGTCAAGATATGTTCGACGTAGCTTCCATTATACTCAAGATTTACATTGCAGCCCATTCGATGCTGAACGTTCTCATATCTTTGCCATCCCGCAACCCATTCGCTTGTGGTTCTTGTGCCCCTATCAGATACGCCTTCTTCACAGCTGTAGCTAGACGGCCCCCCGCTACGATGTCGAGCACAGGGATCTCTTCTTCCCAGTCATACTGATTTGCCATGAAATGTGCATGGAACCTCAGAGGGTCGCCCGGATAGACACTGTACTTGGCACCAAAACGAAGACCAGGAGTCATATAGTAACCGGAAGCAAGTAGAAAGCCACACAAAGGGCCTTTTGTGGGGTTAGTAGCCTGGTATGTCCGTTCAGCTTCTGGGGAAATCAACGGCCCACTGGATGTCGGGGTAACACCTAGAGAGTTGATGGTAGATTCTTGTTGATGCACGGCAGGTTCAGTTTCACTGGTGAAGATGGCATCGTCCTCTGGGTTGCTAGGGGGAGCGTGACGTGATTTCGCGCGCTTCACGGCCGCCTCCGCCTCCCTCTTCGCATTCTTTTCAGCAAAAACTTGCTGGGCTGTCTGCTTTCTTGTCCTAAGAGAGTCGAGATACAGCCTCCTTGCCTCTGTGTTAGGATTCTGGAGGACAGCCTGATGAGCAGCTACGTCGTCTACAATATAAGCAACCTTCTTATGCAATAGCGATTCAGCTTCCTCCGGACGAAGCTCAATTGGAAGTCCCAAGAAGATATTCTGAGTAGGTTGCTGAGGCGCCGTTCCGGCCAAAGCACCATTGATATTCTCATTTCGACGCAGAAAAGCGGCTGCTTCAGAGTCGAATATGAGGTATCGTCCAGCGATTTTCGATATTCGAACAGGAGATGGATCTAGAGTCATGGTATCTATCAAAGCATTGCGAGTTAGCAGATGCTCCATCTGAGAATCGCGAGTAAGAAAAAAGTGTTGAAAGGACAACATCATAAGTCGTCTTCGTAATTTTATTGTGTGTCGTCACAGAAAATCAGGGGATTGACAGATTAATAAGTGTATAATCATTGTGTCCGAGTTGTATGAAGAAATCGCATGAAAGAAATGATTGTGACATACCTTTGAGATTGTTGATGTTGATCAGAAGAAAGAAGAGAAGGTTGGTTCGGAGCTTGGAACTGTTTTTAGGTGATAAAAATTTTAGGCGAGTGGGGTCAAGGGAAGAGATAAGATAAGACTCCAACCTCCTGAGCTGGGATGAACTCACAGCCAGCCTTACAAGACCAGGTCAAGCGATCACTTTAATTCGTGATTTTGCTTCTCTTCAAAAATCCAAACTCTCCTTGGGCTCTTTAGGTTTCGTCGCTTTGCTTGGATCTTCCTCGTCTCCAATTGGTGGTAGACTAAAAGGTGTAATCACCAACCCACTGGAGGTGCTCAGTTTGAAAGACAAGTTTTCCCTGTTCCAGGTACCTTCCAGGCCACCGCCCTTTTCATGGAACACAGGTAAGCTGTGGGCGCGTAGGAATCCTTGTCCCTTGTCCTCACTGCCAGGCTCCCGAACAACTGGAGCTTGGTGTTGCAGAGGAATCAGCTCGAGAACGCCATCGGATAACAATTCCATCCATCGTGTTAGCCCTGTAGAGCGAGGGAACAGAGTGACCGGGATCGTCACAAATGCCGTGGCCTGGGTTGAGAATTGTCGGAGGATTGCTCGCAAAGCATGGAGAAACTTAAGGACCTCCTTAGGTTGACTGGCAGCAGAATTATACAGTGTAGGCGAGAGGAGGCTGGGCACTACGATCCTATGGATGGTCGAGGGTGACGAGTTCTTGATCTTGGAGGCCACATCGGTTATGAACTTGTGGAAAGGGGTATTCGTTGGAGACGCCAAGGGGCCTTCCACAGGGGTTGTATGAAGCTGGCCCTTGATGGCACTGTTCTCAAGACGCTTGGTTAGGTCAAAGCCATGACAAAACGTGCTCGGTGTCTGTCCGGGAGTTGTTGGTGCATGTGAATCTAAGTCGAAGATCAGCATCCTGTCCTGAGAGGGAGTTGATAGAGCATACTTCTGACTGGAGCGTTGCGCTGTCCAAGTGTCTCATAACGCCAAGCAATCTTCATCTTCTCGTCCGAAGATGGGTTCGGCTTACTACTCCTTTTAGAGCCGTCCGGACTGCCAAGACCAGGCAGCTCCCTTCTCCAAGCATCGCCAAATCCCAAGAGGTGAACGTGATGTCCTTGAACAAGTCCTTCGGCGGCATAGTATCTCAGAAGGACTCCCCCAAAGTCCGTAGTTCCTGTCTCTTCAACAAGCAATGACGTACCCATTGGCATTCCAGCATGGCCTGACAAGAGCTGATCTAAAGATTGTGTGCCTGTTGAGGTTGTCAAACGCCCATCTAATGGAGATGGTCTTGTTCCGGGTGCAAGAGACTTCTCTTGCCGAACCACGGGAGAAGAAGACCCAGCGGCCCCAATAACGACATTACGCTTGCGAAAAGACATGGCCTCTTTCTTCCATAGGCGAGTCACTGGGAGTTCTTTTTCGACAAATGAAGAAAACTCTAAGAACTCAGGCCGTGATAGAGAGTGATATCAGTATTGTGTGTGCCCCACCTACTGTGTGAGGAACCTACCTTAGGTATCTTGTCTTGGTCTTAAGAGCCCACCTCATGGATGGAGCCCCGCCAGCTTTTTTCCGAGCCGCATCCAAGCAATTTCTCTTCTTTGACAAAAACGATAACGCGACGACCATAAAGACATACAGCACTCGGCCCTTTCTCTAGCGAAATACTGTAACCACGCCTCTGCCTCCTCCTTGATTGCCCAAAATGGCCAGCGGCGACGCCACTCTCTTTGAAGAATCCTTCACCGTGACTGAGTATGATCAGTCCAAGTATGACCGTGTCGCCCGCATTTCGTGCACTTCAAGCGACTCGCAAACTGTCATGAGTCTCGATATCAACATTGAGCTCTTCCCCTGTGCGGTTTCCGACACTCTGCACGTCGTTTTGTCTACCACGCTCTCTCTAGACGGAAGCAAGGAGGAGGAGAAGGGCTGGCGAGACGTTGGCAAGGCCGGTGATGCGCCAGCGACGATTGCCGATCTTTACGACTATGTGTGCCATGGAAAGATCTACAAGTTCGAGGAAACATTTGACGGAAATACCATGTGCGTTGCTTTCCTGAATTCCCTTGTCACAGGCCTGGAATCAAGGTTGCTAACTAAGGTTAACCTACAGTAACGTCTACTGCTCCTTCGGCGGTCTTCTTATGTCGCTTCAGGGCCCTGTCAAAAAGTTGACTCCCCTCCGTGTCGACAACGTCTATCTACTTGTCAAGAAATAATTAAAAGCGCTCAAATTGTCCATCTATTTAGACTAGCTCTTCGCCGCCTCTGCGGGCTTCTGCGTTACCACTAGCTCCAGGTCACATTAATGATACCCATACGAAACCACCATGTTCCCTACAACAAGTCTCAAAGATGACGTCGCGTTTCTGAAACCCGAGAGTATCAGGGTCACAGTGGGCACCAATTGCCTTGATGCGGACCTGGGAAAGGGATGTCGCGGCGTACTCTCCGTTTGATCTGCTCAATCTCAGGCTCGTTCTCGTCAGTGAGAATTCCGTGGCGAATAAAGAAATCCAGTGTGACTAGGGCGCAGTTGGGCTTAAATCGACCCTTGGCAAGATCCGCCTTAACTTGATCAACGTCGCAGAGGTCGAATCTCTCAGCCTCGCCGTCCTTGGGTTGAGGAATGACATTGTCAGGTAGCTCGAGATCGTATACCCATTGGCACTCAGGGTAAATAAACCCGCCTTCACCGACCTGTCCTTCGTCCGTGATGTAGATGTATGTGACGTTGCCAACGAATTTGGCACCTTTGCGAACAATACCATCGGGAAGACTGGCTTCCTCGTCGGCCTCACGTATGACGCACTCAAAGGGGTCCTCTCCTGTCATTAAACCGCCTGCCACAGTATTGTCAAGCATGCTGGGAAAAGTCGATTTGTTCCGAGCACGCGTAGGGACCCAGAGGCGAACTCCATGAGGGGCAGTCTCGTCCCTGACGTATGCAATCATATGGACACCGTAACGCATCGTGCCGATTAAACCCATGGCAGCTCGCTCCATGCTGAACAACAGTTCGCCAGTACGTCCGTATACAGGCCATAGTTCATTACGCCAGCCACGGAGAAGAGGGAATGTCCCATTCTGCTGCCAATAGTCGGCCAGGGCCGCAACACGACGAGTACGTTGTTCTTCTGTGGGTTCTTGGAAGAGTGCAATCGTTCTTTTCAGTTCATCACAATCCATCTTTCCTCTGATCTCTTCAGGGACCCGATGAAGCTCTTTGACCACACGGTCCAAGATGTACCCAATAGGGTATGTGCCTTGGCTATCTTTCCACACCAGAGTGTAGAGCCCAGCATTCATCTTGGTGAACGCATCGGGATCAGTCTCTGCATATGGGAACCTTGAGATATAAGCTGCATTTAGACGGGTAAGGGAGTGGTTTTGGGATCATACATATCGACATCCTCGATGAGATCGATGCTTGTTTTGGCCATTCTGAAGTAGGACAACGAGCGCGAGGCTTTTGTCTTGGCTGGGAGTTTCTTATAGTGGAATTAATCTATCGTAGTCAGTTAGAGCAACCTGTATCCAAGTTGATGAAGTCAATGTTCAGGTATTGATTGGTAGTAGGAAGTTGGTAAAGTTGCGGGTTTTTCCCCATGAACATTGCTTCACAGGCGAAACCAACAATAAATACCTGCCGTCGAAGTATATGCTCGTCAGGACTGTTGTGATGTGGACTTGTGAATGTTGCTTACCCTGGCCTTCTCGGTGAAGCTATATTAGGAATGACTATCATTGTATCTTGAGATGTGATTCTTTTGTCCTGCTAGAAGCCCCACGTTTCTCGGTGAAACCAAGTTTGGTTACTACCTCGACCTACACGGGGACCATTTTCACATGATGCGACTCCAATTGAAGAGATCAATGGAACATTCCTCCTGTATTTCCTAGTCTCATCTATTTCATACCGATTTCTTTTGGTGTTGAGTATCCCCATATAGAAACATCCATGTTTCACCTTGATATCCAATACCTCATCCCTTACCCTAAAGACCCCTGTGGGGAAGGGACATGGCCGATGAGGTCACCGCTGATCGGATTGCTACCAAAAATTCCACTTGTTTCTAGAGTGCCCTCGAAGTACCTACCAATCATTTCATACTCACTATTAGCTAAATAATGATAAGAGATACCTACCTAAGAAGCTCAATACTAACCCTGTTGCGCCTGGACCGCATTAGGACCCTTATACAAAGGATTACCACTCCCTTCTTTGGATACCAAAATCTATCTATCACAGAATCTTCCAGCTGACTATATCGCAACCATCTCTGTCAATTTTCATCATGTCAAGTCCACTCTTTGGCATTGTGCCTGCAGGCCAACCACTTATCACAGAACCTGCTTCAACCCCCTCACCAACCTCACTACTCTACGCCCTGCCTACCACAAAACCATTCTCACATATTGTTGTCTTTATGCTACCGGGCATAGCTCTCCCACCCAACACAGCCGCAGCGATTTACTTGGCGACAGCCGCTGATGTGGCTGCTGCTGCTCAATCAGGCGGCACACCTAACTTCCGCTTTCTTGGAGGTATTGGGCCTGGAAAGGAGAGCGCCATGTTCAAGGTTACCGGCGGAGGAGATGCCAGTGATTTAGTCATTGGTGTATCAGTGGAATCAGAAGAATCTGTTGGCCAGCGCTTACAAGATCTTGCTGCCAGTAAGTCTGGCAACTCACCAGGTGGTCAACCAAGTACGGCTATTCTGGCACAACGCATCATTCAAAACGCATTCAACTTTCTATCGAGCTTCAGTGGTACAGCAGGACCTGGTGGTGTTGAAGTTGTGCCTCTCAAAGCCTTTGAAAACTGGTGGCGCAAGTTCGAATCAAGAATCCGGGCAGATCCCAGCTTCCTGGAGAAGCAGTCAGATTAGATCTCAAGAGGCACAATCTCATCTTGAAGATGGATCGAATTTTGGTTAGGAAATACCTGTTACGGCGAAACGGCGGGTTTGTCACGATATGGGGGCTGCAACAACAAGGGTAGCCATGAAAAGCACATATTTTTGAGCGACTGTCAAAAGAATTGATTAATTGAATACTAACTTGCACAACTGAACACAAACCCTGCCACGTTATTGCGAAGCAATTCCAGTAAACCTTCAAACAGAAAAAGGGAGTGCCATATTCAAGAATGATTGCAATTTCGTCGCCAAGCTCAACTAACAGATTAATGACTGCAACGATCCCCTTGATTTATGGTATATGCGTTCTTTTGAACGCCATGTCCTTGATGCTCATCCCACCCCCTTAACGCCATACATAGTGTTGATCTCCCAAAAAGAACCAAATATATACAAATTCCGCATGAACGCATTTCCATGAATCGTATATCCATGGCAAAGTACTCAATCTTCCTGGACAGGCGACATGAATGGACTCTTCGCACGAGTTGGGCTGCCGTTGCGGCTCTTTCGACCAGCACTCAACAGTGAAGGGGATAGGCGTTCACGGCTTTCAGTCCGCACTACAAGCCCAGCACGATCCATCGCGGAGGGAGGGCGAGTAAGTTCGTCCGCACGGCCAGCAGAGATGCTAGGTGTTGCTAGTCCTGATGTTCGTCCCTTTCGCGAACCATTACTACTGCTATCCGAATGATCGTGATCATCTGAGTCGACATCGCCTAGCTCAAAATCAGAGTAGTCACCCTCCTCCATTACTCTCTCATAGGATGGCCCTGAGTTTCGCCCGAAGAGCTTGTTGACAAGAGAGGTGCCTCGAGCTGGCTTGCCTAATCGTTTTCGCCGGTTCACCATGCTGAATACCTTTCTTCTCCGCTCAGGCTTGCGAAGCAAATAAGCCACCAGCAATAGTATAAGAACAAATGCGACAAGTCCACCGGTTGACTTCCCAGGCTTCTTCAGAATATCATCCAGGTCATCGTCGTCGTCGTCCCCTGTGTGAGGAGCAATAGGCGAAGAACCGGCGTGTTCAAAGTCCTTCGCTATCCCCTTTTCCACGTTGCTTCCAAAGCCCACAGGCAGCTCGGAGCCCGATGGAGGAATTTGTCCAGCGGCGTAGAGAACCATTTTACCTAAAGTCCAACTCAGTTCGACACCATCGATGGTGTCCACCGGTTTGAAAGGGTCGTTGAATGACTTTGCGCCATCATCCTTAATAGTGTCGTTACTTGCGCCGCCTTCAAGCCCAACTCGAGGGATGCCAATTCCGTCGTAGAGCATATTGATCAGCCACGAGGCTTTGAAACAAGCTAATCTCGTCTCAGCTGCCTTCTGTTCTGGTGATTTCTTCCGCTTATCCAAATCACCCTCGATATCCGACCAATCACGGCTGCAGAATTCCATGACATTGTTCTGATATGTCGCCAAATCGTATGCCTTGTGCTTCCCGCCAAAGACACCATGGGTTGTATGCCAGTACTCCGAAACACCGACAAAATGGTTAATGTCGAAGTCAATGCCGGGCACATGTTGACCGTCTACGAGGCATGGCTGATCTGCACATGGTTTGTCCTTGCCCAGAAGAGGGTACGTCACTCTCAAACATTCGTCAAACTTTCCTGTGCCAACCAGAACCGTCTTGTCCGACTTTGATTCAACAAGTTCACCATCCAGAGTAGTTCGCAAGCCATTAGGCATACAAGGGTCTGGCAGCTCATGCGTAGAGTCGGTGTTGTAATGTTCTTGTAGACGCTCAACATAACGGCTGCGGGCCTGGTTGGCACCAAAACCGAGCCAGGTTGCAGTGAAGACTTTGTATTCGGATGGGGTTCCGTCGAGTGTTCGCATGCGCACCAGCTTCAAATCATCAGCATGCTTTGCAGATTCAGTTGCATTTGGAGCAAAAGCAATCTGAGCGGATGCACCACCCATGTCAAGAAAGCCGTACGTATGATGATTCTTGCCATGATCATGTTCCTCAGGATGGTCGAAGCCGCCTAGCAAATAGTTTGCTGCTATCCAGCCGTATAAACCTTCGGTTTCTCCAGAAATAACCTGGATATGGGCATCGCAGTCCGGAAGAATGAATTTCGTAGTTGATTGCAAGTAGGTACACATGGACTTGAGGAGTGCCGACTGCTGGGGCTTTGGTAGCAGGCGCATGCCGGCAGTTGCCATAAGGTAGACGGGGGTCTCGGAAATTTTGCTCTCGGGGACTTCGTCGAGGGCGATATCGATCAGCTGCTGCAAATGGTCGGGGCCAATTTGCGTAGGCTTTTCTGCAAAGCTCGAAACACCAGGATGGATTTTCTTGTTCTCCTTGAGCTTGATCTTGGGGAGAGACTTCAGCTCGGCAGCGGACGCATTTTTGGCAGCCTTGGCATGATTCTTCCATTTGTAAATATATACTCGAGTTCCCGAGGACCCAGCGTCAAGAATGACGCCGTATTGAGCTGTATAAGACAGTTGTCAGTTATAGTCCAGCGGCGAGAAGAAGGATACTGACATGATTTACCCATGAGGGCAGATGATTGAAGGTTTTGCCTCGTTTAAAGGGTACGAAAGCGACGATAAGGGCGCGTTGAGTTTGATGAGGACTGGCAGTACTTATTTCTTCGTTGTGTGGGTTCTTCTCGATGCATGCAACGGCAATCAGCGTTGGACGAGGTGTTTTTATCGTTATGCGACGTACTGGAATTTTGCGATAACAGGGTCAAACCCAATTGAGCGAAGTTGATGATGTTTCGATTTTGACGATAGCGAGAGGGTCAAGTAAATGGATCGAGATTAACAAGAGGCCGGCCCCCAATAATTTTTTGTTGAATAGATCTAGCAGGTGAAGCGAGTGTCGAGCATCGTCTGGATGCGTAAGCGAGTGCAAGTTCGAGAGGTATAAGGTTGAAAAGAAAAGTCGTGGAACAAGATTCCAATGATGATAAGGGAGTAGAAGTCAAGAAGGCCAAAAGAGGGTTAGTGGAGATGGATACAGACAAGGATTCGAAGAAGACACAAGACGGCAAGTGGATTTCGTGTTGAATTGATTGGATTATTGCGCACGGCACGGTTGGACAGCTGATGATGTATGATAAGAGCGTCGATAAGATGATAAGGGAGAAAGGGACGAAAACGAGAACACAAGGGACATTGCTTCAATTCTGTTGGCTCCTTGGGAATGCAACTTCTTTATGCGGAATGGCGTCAATGGTGCATACGCGGCCATATCTTCAAGCTCTAAATCACGTGAATCTGTTGATCAACAGTTATCTATTCTTAGACTCTACACGAGGTGAGTTTCGATACGAACATTGTCGCAAATTTATCACACTCACTAATAGTTCTCGTTTGATGGATCGAATGGTATCTCACAGCCGCACTGTATTTGAAAAAAAAATTAAAAAAAATAAACAACAAACTATTTTTATTCGCATTCACTCATTGCAGTCTGACATCCTAACTCAAGATAATGAGACAAGCCCGAACAAAGCATAGCCTTGGACCAGAAAAAAACATATTCCTGCATGTCTCATATATCATCACTCATGAGACATGAGAAAGAATCATACTTAAGAAAAGAAAATAACCCAAAATACACTCCAAAAAAAATGCCAATCTAGTCTAACTCAACCCTAAGAGCGACTTTAGCGTGGTCCAGCCTCGCCTGTCTTACGGCATGTTATGTTCAGAGTAATCCCATATGGTTATTGTACTCTTCACGAATTCCGGGATTCTTTCTCTCGTACCACTCAATTCGGCCGTGCAACCACAACATGATTGTCTGAAGTCCTGTCAGCACCCGCACCATGGGAACAGGACCCTCCTCTAGAACAGGACTCCAAGCTTCCCACTGATGGGCCAAGTTGAACAACGCCAGTGTAAACTGTTTCCCAGCGTGGATTTGCTCCTCCAGCTCCAATCTCGCTTCTTCCAGCTGCTCACATTTTCTTTTCAGTGTCTGTGCGTGTCCCTGAAGTTGGAGAAAAGCATTCTCCAGGGCGACATTATCACAGTATCTTTGAGGGAAAGAAATATGAGATTCATCCACTATGATCTTGACATCCGGCTCATGTTCAATAGGCTTCTTTCTCCAGACACGCCATGCGCCTTTGCCACGGACATCCTGCCCAAAAACGAATTTGGGCTCAGAAGCTGTAACAGTATCGCCGCCCTGCCCGCTCTGGAGGTTATCATGAGGGGTCACAAGTGGATGAGAAAGGATGACTTCCTTCTCATTCGACGACCAACTTCGCAGAAGAAGCTTACGGAAACTGTGAGACCAACGTGCACATGTGCTGCTGTCAGCTGGTAGCTCAGCGGGTAGCTCACCTTGTGAGGGCGGAGGTTGTTCCGGCTCCATGTCGGGAGCTGTGATCACAATGGAAGGC
This sequence comes from Fusarium beomiforme, assembly GCA_002980475.2. Lineage (NCBI taxonomy): Eukaryota > Fungi > Ascomycota > Sordariomycetes > Hypocreales > Nectriaceae > Fusarium > Fusarium beomiforme. The sequence goes on along the minus strand of PVQB02000387.1, from coordinate 118,422 downwards.
AGATTTTGGTGTTGGTTGTTGACTTGGTTATTGGCTTGTTTGTTGGCTCGGTTGTTGGTTTGGTCAGCGAGATACCGTGTTCGCAGATGCTCACTGCCTCTTTCACTCCTTTTTAACTTGTGCCATTCCTTGGTTTTCTCCTTGATGCGTGCGAATATTTGTCTAGACCTCCCATTGGATCTAGACGTTATCTGCGGCATGTCATCTTCCGGGTCCTGAGGCGATGATAAATCCAGTGCCACCTGGGATCGCGATCTAATTCTAGCGATGAAACTGTCTTGCATACTTACTGAACTGTAGCAGAAGTCTGTAACGTTTGGAGCTAGGTTTGTGATATTTGAAGTAGAGTCGGTGATACTTGAAGCAAAATCTATGATCCCCCGGTGGATGAGGACTTCGATCAAAGGATGCAGTGAATTTGGCTGCTTTTATTGTATACTCTTCAATCATGACGTGTTGGAAATGTATTTCGACTTCCCAAACATTCACTCTGTTCTCATCACAGTTATTATTGTGTGGATTTTCTATCAGTGCGAACAAAGCACCAAGCCAGAACACTGTTCAGTACATGAAAGGCAAAATTACTATTGAAATCTTCCTTCTTTGTTCATTAGCGATATGTCAAACCATTGATGGATGCCAGTGAAGCAAAGCCCTGAAAAAAGGGCACGATAAGTGTTACACCGAACTAATTCCATTTTATCCTGCACTGTCTATTTCATAGATGCCTTGATGGAATATCTAGTGCTGGTAGGTTATTGGCTTGGCTCACTTTGATACCAGATGTTAATCCGACACCTGCTAGACTACCCCTATGATGGGTAAACCCTGGAGCAAAGGTGCTTGCAGATTGCCTTGGACCACCGAAACTTGGAACTGGGGTTCCCGCGAGCGTTGGTAAGCTTGTCCCTTGGTGTACAGATGTTGAGTCGATGCCAGATCGACGCAGGCCACCAACGGGAGCTTCTGAGGCATCACCTGACGTCTGTTAGTAAATACTATAGATGCATGAAATGGATCCTCACGTTGGGATGCTCCTCCAAGTCGTGGCCAATGATTTCCTTCTCTTGTCAAATTCGTATAGTTTCGTGGATGACTGGTGTTCATTCCTGAGATGTCGATGCGATGGCTCTGGTTAAAAACAGGCGCTGGGTTACTTTCAACATGGCTTTGTTTAGGGAAGTTAACACCATAGCCTGGGTCCAGCTGGATTGTGTGCAAACTGGAGTCAACAGCATCGGATGCTGCTTTCTGGATTTGACCGAGCTCAGCTTTTCTCTTCACTTTGTCGTATAGTTCTTGCAACTGGAGAACCTTGCGACTTTTGTCTTTATAAGCACGGGAGATTTCGTCATTCTTGCGCCGTAGATCATCCTGTTCCGCTGCCAGATCTACTTTGTGTCAGCTGGATGAATGCTTCGTTGAACTGAGATAGAGTACTGACTTGATAACTTGTGGTGAAGACCCTCGATCTCGGAATTCGCATCGTTCACAGTCTTTTCGAGACGAATACTGAGGGCCGAGTATTTGTCGCTTAGGGTTTTGTACAAATACTGCTGGTAGTAAATGTCTTGTGTGGTTTGATAAGCCCAGAAGCTAAGCGCACGGCCGGCGCATTCCATAATAACGTTGGGACTCAGCCCGCTTAGAACACTGGTCTTGTAATCTTCACTCGGATTCAGGTTCGTTATGACGGCGTCGTCTGGATTCGTAAGTTGCGAGTGGCAGGCAGGGCACGTGTTGCGGCGATCAGCTTCTTGCTCAGTAACACCGAGTCGCTGGGCGCATTCCATGCAGAAGATATGGCTGTTGACTGAATGTCAGATGTAGCTCGGTCTTTGATGTGGCATTAAATACCTGCATGTCGTCACCAGTGCACGCTCACTCAGCTCTTTTCGGCATTTGAGGTTGTTGCACGTAAGCGCACGCTCCATGTCTGATCCTTGGCAATATCGTGTTCGTGCGATCAGATTACGTCCAGTGGTGAAGCTGTTGCTGAAAGAAGACGAATGTCAATCTCATCAAGCGGTACCTAGTAGTAGGTACCTTAGACGACTGATACTAATAGAAGTGGGAGGTAAGAACTCCTCTGGTGGTGCCTTCCAGATATGGAAGTTACCTTAGGTTTTACACACCAAATCACTTGACGGAAACTGAAAGCAAGGCCAAAACTTGAAATCTCAAAACATGTGTGTTTACATAAGATACCTAGATAAAGGTAGATGTGCTGTGGTTAAAGCGTAGGTAGTAAAGGGTCGTGACCTCATTTCATTGTCGTAAGCTGTGATCCGGCCAAGGAGACGACCTGCGTCCCAGGGGGTGCATGATGCCCCTATACCCACTCAGAGTCGGGAGTCGCATGTAAAAGTACATCGAAAAAGAAAGAAGGCTCTGTTTTCGTCATCTCATTTCAAGCGAGCCGTAAATTCCACGCTCATCCTCGTACATCGAGTGCTGCATCGGAGTCACCAGGTCATGACCATATGGCTGACCCTCCATCATAGATGGTACTGGCACTGAGCTCCATTGCCGTGAGCTGTAGTCCCACCAGGTTGGTTGTGTGAGGTAGTTTGATCCGTCGTTGGCTTCGAGTTGCTCAGTGGGTATCTCAAACTCGAGTTCTCCAATGAGTGAATCGAGGTCAGCTTCGAGAGAAGACTGAAGTTCCAGAAGAGAATCTGATGGTACCAGAGATGTGTCTGGCTTGGGAAATGAAGACTCGAGAGGTGGCGAAGGGAGAGGATCCCCGAGTGAGCATTGCGATTGAGCCAGGAGGTTGATAAGTTCCTGTTTATCCATGGTCCGTAGGGCAGAAATATCATGGTTCGGGTAAAGACGCCGAAGGATCGAACGACACTCCTCGAGAGATTGTGCCAGACTATCCAGAGCTCTGGAGAACAGTTAGCTAGGGGATCTTGAAATTTCGACGTATCACCCACTTTCTGGATGGAATCATTCGTTGGCGATGTTTGTCATAAGAGCAGCTTTTTGGAGCCCGGCTGGTGATACATTGACCGCATGGCAGCTTGCCATCACAGCGGATCTTTCTTCGTTTACATTCGGTGCACGCATGAGGAGTGGTTATGCGCCGTGTGCCAGCAACTCTGGGTCTTGCATTGCTGGAAGCAGCGGGCTGCTTTTTTGGAATGATGCCCTGGACTGGGGTAATGTTAGGATACCATGACGAAGATTTTGAGTTGAGGTTGGCATACAGGTGTGAAAGGAGCCACCAGCGGCGACCTTGGTATTTGAAGGAGACATGCTTAACAAGGAGTTGACAGCGCTAGTCAGGAAGATAATCCTATTGTGCAAGCCACGAGTGAAAGGGCCCCCAAACTCTGGTCTGTGTAAGGCTGGACACCACACTTATTAAGTAGTACTGTTAGTGAAGCAGGTCTGCCAAGTACAAAGTAGCGGCGACGATGTTACGTTCGAGCCGGGCGCCACCCCTACAAGATAATGCGGAGAAGGACGCTGCAAGAGGTACGGGGGGATGGATCGTGGGGAACAGGAGAGCAGGGTCCTCATTCGTGGGATGATGCAAGTCCTTGAAATGGACGCATTAAGAGGGACGATCCAGAGCACATGGGGTAGCGTACAGTAGTGTAGCGTAGCATAAAACATACATGAGCATGGAACATGCGTGTTTTTGCCCGGAGAGATGAGAGGGGGGCGGCTATGGAAGAAGAAGGGTCATGGCTTTGAGAATGGCTATGCCTAAGTTATGGGATGTGAAGTTAATAAAAAGCAGGTTAAACTCAGGGTCCTGATGTTGTCGATTGTCTTCGGGCATGGCGACCCATTTGGAAATGCCTGCAGACCAAATTTTTTCATAGTAGGACGAGACAGGACGTGATCTGCTGGGCCACCTCCACGACAGATCAGTTTCTGCGAGTCATTTCGTGTATTGTACCCGAGGTTAAATAGACTGCTGCTGCATTGCATCGACACCGGTCAAAGAGTGTCGTCGGTAATATCTGCATCCGTACGAATACACGAGGAATATCAACAGTAATCACACAATCAAATCTGGATGAGGCAGGGCATGGCAGGGCAAAGCAAGGTGATGTGAGGTGACGATTCAGGAGTATCTGCAGTCCAGAGTCGAGTCCAGCCAAGCCGAGCCCAACGCTATCCCCTCACCATTGCAAGCCAATCCAGCCCAACCCAGCCCTTAATGACGGGCATATGGGCTTGGGCGGCCCGAAGCATTCACGGCAGTCGACTGATGGCTGCAACACAGCCAGAGTCCGCTAGTAAAGGTCCATGGACTAAGCTACCAAGCAAGATCTCCAAGAGACCTCGGCGTTGCGGTAGCTCCCTTATTCCCGAGGAGTACAGTAGCATTGCCTCGCATCACATCCATCACACAGGCATCACACCTCGCGTCCGGACGTATGTACGTCCCCTCCCTCGTCATTTTTCTTCAATGTGAATGGAATGACTGTGGTGGCTTGAATCGACAGGCAACAGGGCAGTAAAAGGCCACGAGATGAAGGGGCCAGAGGGTCGCGTTGCATGGAGCAGATGCATGAATGTAGTTCGAGCCGCCAATTGCTGTCCTATCATGTTTACCCATGGCCGATGCCCTGGTCGATTTGCATTTATCCAGGAACCACATCTCAAGCTTCCTGTTTTGGACTTAGCAATTTTATGGTTAAGTTGACAAGTTACGGGGAATTTCTGGGGAAGAACATCGATGGATGCATTGATTGAACCAACATTCACGGTATGATCTGCTTCGTCTGTACAACTGAGGCGTACATACGTACGTATGTGTTGGTATAAGGAAGCGAGATCGTGTACTACGTAGGAGTGGATTACATGTTGGTCGTCTGATAGATCTTTCTGCCAGATCGTCCTGGTAGCGAGATGTCTCGTATTTGTCCCGAAAAAATAAAACCCCAATCTCCGCGTTTTCACAGCACTAGGGGAAAAAAGACAGAGAAAAAAAAATCTATTAAGCACATTGGCAATTCCGCCCTCGCCGATTAATCTTCCGTTGAGCGCTATATCATGCAGGTATTCATCCGATGTTACCATTCACCTCCTCATTGACTTAGTCTTGCCTTAGTAATTAACCACATCGCCTTGCTTGGTTGCTTGGTCGCTTCAACACAAAGCGCGCACTCGCTCACTCACGCAGGCACAAGCAAACAAGCAAGCAAGGCCAGCAACTTGCTCACATGGACAACCTCCGAGGATGGATGGGCTCGGACACATACACTCTGTCAAATGAGCCTCGCACCGCGCGTGTGATCATTAATCGACCCATCGGAGACTTCTTCATACCACTCACAGAACTCTGGTTAATAGTCATCCAAGGGTCTGGGATCCTCGGCCCGTTTCCTTGAATCCCCTCCATGATTTCTACCCCGGGTTTTCCCCTCCAACTGTTTCGGCCCCTGGTTACCTTTCAGGGAAGGTGACCGCTGTAATCCGGCTGGATAATAGTCCTGATACCGAACTCCGTCTGTGTCCACTCTCTGGAGTCTGTGAGTCGTGACGTGATAGAGACTCCGTACGAAGAGCCGTCCACTACTCTCTTGAGTCGACAAAGACCTGGGGTCCCCGGCGCCAAGATCCATCCACTTCAGAATGAGCCGGCCTGATTTACCGACCATATTCCCACGTGAGCCTGCTATCGGAACACTGGCAGGCCATAGCCCGCTAGGTTCAGCCTCGGCGCGATGCAGCGAGATTTGGCTGCCCCTCCGCCCTGATGGGTCTGACTGTGACGAGCCATTCCAAAGAAAGCATCGTGATTCTATGCTCATCTAATTCATGGCGATGTATGTATGTATGCGCTAGACACTTCAAAGCCACGCCTGAGATTCAGGTCGAGCGGCCAGTCGGGGCGTAAACCCGCAGTAACCATCGCGCCTGGATTTAACATCGGGCATTGTCTCTATCAAGAGCAAACTCAACCCTAAACTAACCCTCCATCAGCACCTCGACACCCTATTCTTCTTGTCTTGCTGACGTTCTGCATGAATATTGAATATTCTGCTGCTCGCAGCACTTTGAGAATACTCAAGGCACTCTAGATTCTATAACTCGGCCTCGCGTTTGCTAGAACAAGATTTTTGCGTGACACCGTGAAAATATCTCTGAAATTATGGGCACTCCGTCACACCAGGTACCAGAATCTCGAAGAAGGAACCTCAAGCAAGCCTCTGATAGGCACGTCGTTAACATCCGGTCCTGGTCCTTTTGCAGGTCCGTCGATCATAATACTTGTAAAATGCTTAGAGCCCCTGTAGCATCCCCAGTAGCAGTGAAGAAAAGAGTATAGTGGCACTCATATATACCCCATATGTGACTTGATCTGATAACGTGTCATGGCAGCACCCCTCATATCCGGCATTGAAGACCCCATGAACTTTCACTGGTTCAGACTAGTAGCCGCCGAATTTCGGTGCCGAGTGTAGACTAACAAAGCCGGCCCAAAATAATGCCGAAGATTGATTCGATTCCGCCTAATATCCCGTGGTTCATGTATAGATGTAGCGAGAGGTCACATAGTCCACAGTATGACAATGTCATCCTATACATCAAATATAGCCCAGTCGAGTGATGGCTGGGGAGAATGCTCCTTTACAGATCCACATGAGATCGGGAGCGTTAGCTAAACTTTGTTCTTTGCCACAAGTCTGATGATGCTATCGTTGTCGATACTTCAGAGGTCAAGGACGTAGTATAGGGGCTATGCCTTCACAGGAATATACGCCACCACCAATACACCATCATCATCAACAACAACAACAACAGCATAACATAGACTTGGGTTTGTTACAATCTTGGCCTCCGACTGCTAGTTGTACATGCAAGTTGTGCGTACCTTACAGCGGAGGTCAGACAGTACTAGGCTCAAAGAACTTGGCAGTCCATGTAGAGGCGGTGGCAACGCCCAACATGAGCCAGACTTTGCTGAAATAAAGCGTAGTATTGCCATAAAGCGGTGAGTGGTAAAGTCTTCCGTGATCCGCCTTTGATGCGACTGTTGATCAACTTAAGACGTGGTAGAGCGCTTGCCACCTGATATTTCTGGGGTCGAGAAACACTCCCTCCTAATACACCATCGAAGCTCCCGCCCTCTCCGTTAAAGTTGAGCAATGAGAGAACTTGCCGATAGCCCTATGAGACTAGCAAGCCAGGCTGTACCTTGATGAGTACGGTTGTTTCTAGAGAGTTCCCGTCAAAGTTCTCACAACCTCCACACTGGCAACAAGAGCGTCGATCCATAGATAGATACGACTCAGGCAACCCTGCTAGCGTATAAAAGTATCTCGGGAAGATGCGAGAGAGAGTTTTTGGCAGGAAGAGGCTTTTTGCAATTGGCAGTATTCTGCAAGGGTGACGGTGAGGGAGTTGAAGAGTTTTGCCAGGGCAAGGAGCTCGTGGAAGGCGAACTCGAGTACTGCGCTCATTCGTCTACCAGAAGCGTACCTTGCCAGACTATAGATAATTCGGGTTTAGTATAGTCATCTTACGATAGCAAAAAGAAACGTAATACCTCAACGGTTCCTGGTCTGATATTGAAATGACATATTTGACGCCAGGAGTGTTGATGGCCCCTATGCCCCGCAACCCGCAACCCGCAACCCGCAACCCGCAACCCGCAACCCGCAACAATCACCGTTCAAGGCCTTGTATGTACGTACTGATGATTCCAGGAAGCTGTGGAAACGCAGTACTCCGATGAAACGTGACTACTCATGACAGTGGGCCTGTCTTAGGTCAAGCAGCATGGCCTGCCAGGAACATCGGGAGACATCCCGGGTACTTCAATGCAGAGAGCATGCAAGGCAGAGTGGTCATAAGTAAAACCATCATCATTTCAGGTACATACGACCAAAGGTAGTGGAAAATACGGGATCCCGTCCGCTCTCCCATAGTCAAGCCCCTAACCGGCGGATTAGTAGTTGGGTCGGTGACGACCAGCGAATCCCCGCTGTTGTATGTTTTTTGCTCTAACGACTAGGAACTGGCTTTGCACTTTTTGCTTCGGATGGGAGAGATTATCTTGGCTTATGGCTGCGACGAACACGTGGTCGGTATCTGGGGTTGAGGGAGATTCTTGACGAAGAAACTAGCACCTGTCATCATTCAGGAAAGAGATTCAGAAGCTCCAACATTGAGCTACACCTTGATGTCCATTTCTACTCACAAAGTCGTTCGACAACACTTTTCTCTATTATAGATCCTTCTATCCAGTCATTACTCGTGGCATTGCTCCATTTCTCGCCTTCCCATACGATACTTCCACAGGCGGTTGCTCTTTAGAGGCGGAGGACTTGACAGCGGCTGTCGATACCGTCGAAGATACAAGTGTTGTCGATTGGCACGTATTGCTTTGTGATGATCTTAATCATCTCCTGAGCAACCATGCCTCCTGTAAGGGCTGATATGTTGTGGAGCTCACCGCCGGCAGCACGCTCTACTTCTTGCGCAGTTTTCTTGTATCGTTCGTTTTCAGCGGCTTGAGGGGCGACCTTACCAACAAAGGCCATAATCTCATCTGCAGATGCTGTCTTGGTGTTTGATATCGCCAACAATGCGAGGTAGAGTGGGACTAGTGACAGAGGCATCTCGGGGCCAGCAATGGCCGCTATCTCATCATTTGCTAGTTGTTGTTCTGTAGGGTACTTGTTAGTAGAAATCCCTCTGACTAAGAACTGTACTTACCAACAACCTGATCGAGACTGGTGGTCTTGTCTTCAGGAGCGTTAATGAGCTTGATGAAGCGAGCATTCTTGCAGAAGAGCTCTACTTGCTCGGAATCTACATCATCGCCCCCAGGAATACTTCGAACGGTTTCCAAAACTTGACTAACATCCTGGCGGGCACGTTCCTTGTAGATATTCTGAAGTTTAATGTAAACACTCGATTGAGCCTTCATGTCGGGCAGTCCACCAGGTACAGGCAAACGGCCATGTTCGGCATAGAATCTTTTCACGGCCTCTGTGATGATCCAGAAGCCAGATCTTATTTCGTTCTGGGACAAGTTAGTGGTGGATTCAACATGAAATAGGCTGTTTCTTACAGGGTCTTGGTGCAGGTAATCGAAGACTTGTTTCAGAGAGCTCGGGAGGGATGGGATTACGACATGTTGCATAACAGCAGCTACAGCTTCTTCAAAGTTCTCTTCGCCACCTTCGGGGTTATCAGTTCTCATCGCTTCCGAGACAATTTTGCGGAATGCAGTCTTATCGGCGTAGCTGCTAGGGTAAGCGCCATTGTGGGTTTGCTTCCATTGCTCCAGATAATAAAGGAGAATGACAACCAAGGGCAAGTGACCATGCTCATGATTGTCGAGGTTTTCGATATTTTCGGTCATGCTCCTGGAAAACTCAAGGAGTTCAGGCCAAGGGGCGAGAAGTCTTAGGTCTGTAGTGGCGGTCTCATCGGGATGGGTATCGACAATGGGAAATGTGCCAGGTAAAGTTGTCTTGAAATAGGAGTAGTATCCCACAGAATGGACTGCAATTGTGGGAATTTTATGTTGGTGGGAATAATTCTGAATTTGCTGGACCTGATCTTCCGGTAAAGGGAGAGCATACAGAATCATAGTGAAAGTTGGCGAGTTACTGAGAAAGTGGTCTAAGCGGAAAGATTCACCCTGAGATATGTCAAAAGGATGAATTGTTGCTGGGCAAATTGACTTTCGTACCTGGTTCTGAGGATACCATTCTCCTTGCACTTCAGGGTTAAGTTCTAGCAGAAAGTTGGTACAAGCTTCAGCTCTCGACTTGCCCAGCCAGCTGTCGTCCACGAAGAAATTGACGCCCAAATCTTTGTGAGTTACGACACTTTGGTCGGCAATAGTGAATCGGCCTATCCCAGGCAATACAAGATTCTTGAGAGTCTCGACACCGACAGTACCAGCACCAGAGTTAACGAGCAAAATATTGGCCGACTCAAGAGCAGCTTGACCAGACGCAGCCCACAGTCGGAGTTGGCGATCATATTTCCGTTCCTTCTCGGACGGACCATGAAGGACTGGTGGGGTCTGGGTCATAACATCGGCCATGTTGAGCTCCGGGGCTGATGAATGAGAATATAGATGGCTGTCTAGGTACTGATACGATGTCGCGCTGCGTAGCTTGTTCCGTAAGAAGTCACGAAACCTGTACGCGGAGTTTGGACAAACGAGTGTTGCGAGTCTTCCGACAAGATGAAAAAAAAAAAAAACTGCCAGTATAGGTTCTATTGATGAGGTTTACGAATGGAGTGGTAAAGACGGTGTTGAATAATCGGGTAAGGTTGCCTGCTGTGCATAAGCAATGGCCGAGGATTGGACAAATCATTTCTGGCCACCAGCCTGGAGCTATGCGCTACGTCACAACTTGGGACAGGCTATAAGTGGATCCCTCGCGTGATCGACGATGATGATTGGCGTATCTGTGTAGAAGCTACCGAGATAGGTTTAGGCTCTGAGCCCCTTAGGGTCTTGCCTGATGATGGTGGTTTAAAGGCGAAGATGCGAGACGGGAGAAGAATAAATTGAAACGATTGCTAAGGAAATAATACTTGGGTTTTATACTCTAGATACCAGACAGCTCCGAGAGAATTTCTTGAAGTTGTATTAGAGTTCCTTACACCGAATTTGGGATCGTAGTCAAAGTTATCCCAAAGTGGTAGCCAAAGGCTTATGAAAGACAAACTTCCAGTCTCAGATCTCATGATTCGACATTAGTCACGATCGTGATATTCCGATAATAATCACTCAACAATCTCATCATTTTGATCAAACAAGACTGCAGTGACTTGCTTGGTCCGCTCTCTTATGCTGGCCCTCCAACTTCTAAGACAAGTCATCTCAATAGTTTCTTGAAAGGATGCCTTAGATGTAAGTTCCATGCTTTGTGAATGCATAAGGCAACACGGAATCATGCAGCAAATATGGAATAAGCACAACGTATAGGTTTTTAACACAAGATGCGCGATCCTCGAGAAAGATTTTAGTAAAACATATTTCCGAAATGTTGAAACAGAACTCTGTCTTGAATTAATTGCGTACGCTGAAGTTTATGTATACGAAAGAAGAGGCTTAATTCGTCAATAACACATTCGCAGCCTGAATAAGCTTTCACAAATGATCAGACAAGCATTCCTCTGCACGACCGGACTTTTGAGATTTTAAGGAGGATTACTTTCCGATGCAAAATAAAGCCAGTAAAAAAAAAAAGATGTATCTAGTACTAACTCCCAGCATCAGAGTTGGCTTCCTTTCATCGAATTGATTTCCCTTTTACGTCTAGCGCTGGCCTTCTTCTAGATCTTCAATCTCACTCCATCAGCCATGACACGAGGATCTGCCAATCAATTTACGTGGTCATTATAAGCGAATGCGAGGGTGGATCCTAGCATCACTCCACTCCAACATCCTGAAGCTGACTCTTTCACTACAAGTGCTCGGATTCGCACCAAAAAAGCCATGTTGGTCCCCAATTATCAGTTTCGTGAAGCTCGTAGGATGGTCCAAAATCTCGGGCCAGGGTCACTCTATGCGAGGGATATATTATCTTCAGCAGAATGTCTTCATTCAGATCTCCGGGGCCACTTACCTGCAGCCTCCATCCCGGTCATGTACATGACCGAAACTCCTGAACTTTCGAATATAACGATGATAATATCAATACTTTTCTGCAAACAAATCACCCAAAGAATCACACCTGTACTTGCTGCTCTATCGATTACTTTGTAGTGATCCAAGATTCTCATTTGCATTGACCATTCACTTAGCCTGCAAACTTAAGTACTTGGTTGGTAGGTACTGGCAGTGCAAACAGCCCAGTTCCTGCTGCTTTTGGAGCGCCCACCAGGATAACCAAACACCACAGTCAACTGCTCGATCTTATTACCACAAGTCATCTCTTGGAATTTGCTGCTACGTTTTTGGTCGCCTTTCTTAGTCTCAAGCATTGACCATGGATAAAAAAGCAAATGATAAGCATATGCACACTCAAAGTCATGACGATCCGGGTGCCGTCTCGGGTTCTCAAACAGAGCAGTCACTTCCTGCTTCAGTCTGCGACGACACTGAAGTCCCAGTAATTCCAAAAGCTCGTTTCTGGGGACTATGTCTTGGGTATGTCACAGCATCAATTCTCCTAACCGCATTCTCTAACACAAAGCTCAAGAGTCCTTCTAGGCCTTTTCCTCTCCATGGTCGACACTTCTATCGTTGCCACGAGTCTGCACAGTATTGGAGTTTATTTTGAGGTCCTTGACGACGTCAACTGGGTTGCTCTGGCCTACACTCTTGCTTATCTCGGATGCGCTATCGTCTTTGCTCGTATATCCGATATTGTCGGACGTCGTGATGCCTTTATGGCAGCCTATATAATATTTTTCATCTTTTCTCTTGCCTGTGGTTTTGCTCAGGGTATCAAGCAGCTTATTGCCTTTCGTGCTTTGCAAGGCATTGGAGGTTCTGGTAAAGTCCACCAAGTCGCAGCATGGTCCACAGAGTTAACAAAACTAGGATTGTACTCTCTCACGATGATCATGCTACCAGAAGTCAGTCCAGACAATATGAAACAGCATATAGGGGCTTTGGTAGGCTTGGTAATTACCATATCAGGTGTCCTTGGCCCTATTCTGGGTGGTATTTTGACACACTATGCTTCTTGGAGATGGGTCTTTTGGATCAAGTATTAATTTCCCGCATAATGCAATTCCATGCAACTAACATCTTTCAGTGGCCCTGTCGGTTTTGTCTCTCTCGTGATATTCATCTTGACCTGGCCTAGAGCTGAATACTTGCCTTCTCAAAAACGACGTGCTTGGAAAGAACTTGACTTCTTGGGGTCCTTCCTTGCTATCGCAGCAGCAGTTCTGGTCGTTTTCTCATTTCAGCATGCCGGCACCGAAAGATCGAATGACGGATGGAAAACTGCTATATTTATTGCACCTCTGGTTTGCGGTTTACTTACATGTGGCCTACTCATTTCTTGGCAGATCTTTATTCAGCATCGATGGCACGATCGATTTGCTCCTGCATTTCCAATTAACATCTTCCGGAACCGGGTCTACTCTACTGCCGTTATCAACACCCTTCTCAACGGCTTCCCGTACTTGTTGCTCATCTATGCCATCCCGCTACGCTTCCAAGTTGTTAGTGGCAAGTCAGCTCTCATCTCGGGCGTCATGTTGCTGCCCATGCTGGGGACATCCGCTATTGGTAGCATTATCGCAGGAAAGATTAATTCCACGAAGAACTATACCTTCGAGTCACTGGTAGTTGGCTCAAGCGTTATGACGCTCGGCTGCGGGTTGCTTGTGTCACTTTCACATGAGCCCGACGATGCGAAACTGCTCGGTTACATGACATTTTGTGGTCTCGGCTTTGGATTAACCGTTGCATCTTCGACAATGTTGTCGACGGTGGAGGTGCCCATTAGGGACTATGGTATGTATCACATCCTGGATCTTCAAAGAATGTAAAGGCTGACAGTTCACCTTCAGCACCTGCACAGGGTATCCTCTCTCAAGTACGACTCCTAGGTGGGAGTTTGGGTATCGCGGCATCATCAGCTCTTCTCAATGAGAAAAGCTCACAGTACCTTTCGGGAGTTCTTACACCCTATGAACAAGCAACCATTGGTGGTACCAACACCCATCTCACAGATGCACAGTGGTCAGCTGTCCGCTACACCTATGCAGATGCATTTCAGGTGGAAATGAAAGTAGCGACTGCAGTTGCAGCATGTTCAGTCATCTCCGCATTCGGCGCCTATCGAAAAGGACGTCTTCTAATAGCCGAGCAGAGAAATGTAATTGTTAGGGAGGAGGAAGCCCGCCTCCGTGGACAAAGAGCGCAGGTCTGATAGAACAGCCTAGGCTCATGTATGTGCACAGGATATCACAACACACACAGGTTTGTATCTTAGCGTCACAGTACTTTGAATTGGCTCTTTCGAGAGTTGTATCCCGGATTGAAAGGGGTCTACTGTCTTCAAGCTTATTTCATCCTTGTCTATCCCCAAGGGCGAACGTAGCCTGGTTGAGTGACAGGCCTTATTCCTGCACTTATAGCCCAGGGGGAGCCGGGGCTACACACCGTTAGGTTTATACCCGCCACCACAGAAAGAAGAGCTATACAGGACATTATATTGAATGGAAAGCATGTGAATTGTTGGTCGTTATATTCCTTTATGTGCCATTATCCATACTACTACCTTCCTTCTTTGTCGTATCCCGATACATGTCCACCGCTCCTGTACTGGGCCTTCTCGGCTTCATATCATTGAGGGCCTCACTCTCCTCATCAATGTCATCGTCGTCGTCTCCTTCACCGTCGTTATCCGAGGCATCTGGTGACTCTGCAAGGCTGTGCTGCAGTGATGCCATGAAGTCACCTGCTGCCTCAAACTTAGTAATCCCCTCCTTATGGGGCAAAGTCGAGTACATCCTTTGGGCATCATCAAGACAACGTCGAGCCTGGATGTGCTTAGATTGCTGAAGCCAGGCATCTGCACTGAGGACGCTCCAAGTTGCTGATTTTCGACGGCGCGAACCCCAGTGCCAACTGCCGACCCCCTCCTTCGAACCGTAGGAAATAGCGAGGCGCTCTTTTATCAATGCATCACCCACACTGCCCGAGATCTTGGAGTCAAGGAGTCTCACTCCCCAACGACCTGCGTCATCAATATTCGTTCCACCTCGTAAGCGCAGCAGCTCCAGGCCCAGGAGCAAGCTTCGCAATGCTCCGTAGGGGGCACTGCACCTAGTATTGTAGGAGTAAAATGCTGCCTCCAACATTTGATCTATTGTCTCGGCGCGATTCTTCGATGACATTTGTTGAGGGAAAATTAAAAGACTTAACGCAGCCATCTCATTGGCGGCGGCGTGATGCTTCCAGGCTTTGGAATCGCTGAAATCGGATCTCAAAAGATCATATGTTGAATGCGCCAGTTTCCAATCCCTCAACATGAAAGCGTAGTCTGCCAGTTTCCGCATAATCGCTTCAGGGGCTTCTGAGCCATAAAATCCGGCAGCGTTGTAATTGTCTCTTGCGTTACTAGTACCCGTAGAGTTCCTGGAGCTACCGGTAAACGCCCACTTCCTGGACAAGTTCATGAAACGACCTGTAAGACCTCTTCGACGAGAAGCAACTTGGTCATTCCACAATGATACATTCCGTTCCATGGTAGGAATGATAGACATGGTCACCATTTCACGCACAAATGTACGGATGGCAGTAGCATCAGATTCAAATATGTACCGTGTTGGATCCTCAAAGTCTTCATCGTCCTCGCTCTTGCGAATGTCTTCCAGTTCCTCCTGTGCTGACATCCAGTCGCTGCGGGGAAGTGGAATACTGTCGTCGTCAGTCTCGGCGCTCTGGCTGCTCCGCAAGCGAAGAAGATGGCAATGGGGTCCCATGTTTCGTTTCATCTGTTCAAATAGCCCCATAGATCTTGTTATGTCGTCTTTCTCTTCATCGTGAACCAAGACATAGTACCGAATAAATTCACTGTCTACCCAGGGTGGAAGCTTTCGGTTCCCCTCTTTTGTCTCTGTGTAGAGTCTCTTTAACTCTTCGAGCGGGTTCGGATTCCGTGAGCTAATGGCAACAACACAGGCTACTGGATGTGAAAAGGTTTCGTGAGGCGAAATAGGAAGACCAGAAAGTAATCGCCGCAAATAAAGAGCGTAATATGGCGATGTTTCTTCTGAGCCCATGTCTGGACTTGCGAACAAGCCGTGCTGAGGCAGGGCTGCGAACGACTCCTCGGCGTAGGTCAAATGTCTGTTAACTACGGCTTCCACATCCATAAGGAACTGCTTATCCCTCGATGTGCTTGCCTGACTGCCATTCTGACCTTGCGACGGGGCAGGATTCCTGAAACCTGAGACTGAAGGGTCAGGATGTTCGATATTGTCACCGAATCTTGTGAATCTAATAGAAAATCCTTCTGCGACTTTACTCATCCCGTTGCTATCCCTGATCGTTACTCTACCTGGGACATCCTCACCAAACGGTCTAAGTAGTTCCCAGAGTCCATTCCGAAAACCCTTTTCATTCATCAAAGCATCTGTGTCCTGGGAAGAATAGATCGAGACATGAGGTACAAACGCCCGTAGGGTGAGATTCAAGGGTTCAGATCCATCGCCCCCAGTCTCAGGTAGTGGGCGGTTTGGTCGGGCATCGAAGACGGTATGTGATAGAACACGAGAGGGCGAACCTCGGCCAGCTGGGGATATGGAACGCGATCCGGGCGGAGAGAGAGTCGAGGCATATAAAGAAGCGGCCGACGGGTTAGAGCGACGAAAAGCAAGGTTGGTTTCGGATTGCGATAATGGTAGCGACTCAAGGATAGGGGTAGAGTGTCTCGATTTCGTAAGCTTCATAGCAGACGCAGCTGCGGGTAACGCCTGAAGCGGTTCCGTTGGCGAGGCTTCATTCTCAAGAGATTGTGGCATGAAGGCGACTGTGGGGAGCGACTTGTGGTGATGATATCGGAAGGGATCGCAAACGTAGGGGGTTCTAGGATATAGGTTATGGAGCCGGATCGGAGGATTATGAGGCGCAAGATGGCGAGGATGAATGGTAAATTGTAGAGGCCACGAGTCGGCTCGGCATGATCCTATCACTAAGACGAATGGTGCATTAGGTGAATATAATTCAACGCCTTTGAAGTTTGAGGAACTTAATCTTTGATTAACTTAGCAACAAGTTGGGCGGCCATGTGGAAACTCGGGATATGATTGAGGTACGTACCCTTCCTTACCTCATGGCTGGTCCACTTTAGACTTACTATATACAAGCTAGAACACCTCAGGGAC
This sequence comes from Fusarium beomiforme, assembly GCA_002980475.2. Classification (NCBI taxonomy): domain Eukaryota; kingdom Fungi; phylum Ascomycota; class Sordariomycetes; order Hypocreales; family Nectriaceae; genus Fusarium; species Fusarium beomiforme. The sequence continues at coordinate 101,625 of PVQB02000387.1, read as the reverse complement.
GTGGGGCGTTGAACTCTCTACTGAAATTGTTCTACTGAGGCGAGAGCCGCTGTACGTGATAGCTGCATAATCCTTGTGGGAAGATTCAAGGTCCAAACCCAGAGACAAATACTATCATTATCCTTTCCGCCCAGCTTTTGTCATATTAGAAAACAGAATGCCTTCAGACTTATCAGAATATCTTGCCTCGAAATATTTGGTCGCCGACCCGAAACCAACCAAGAAACGGAAGCGCAAGCGTGGCGCCGATGCCAACAACGGCCTTCTTATTACAGACGATGATGATTCAGGTTGGGGCAACACAAACGCACAACAGGATGACGAGGGAATAGATGCACCAGTCACAGTATCAGGAAGGTCTGCCGAGTTTCGAAAAACAAAGAAGAGCAATTGGAAGTCAGTCGGGGGCGACGCGACATCAAAAGATGATTCAGCTGCAGCTGCCGACGCGATTCTTGCATCAGCAGCAGCGGAGCAAAATGCAGCCCGTGACCAGGACGAGGACATGCCCATGATCGAAGATGATGGGTCAGCTGTTAAGATGAGCGACGGAACACATGCCGGACTGCAAAGTGCTGCAACAGTTTCGGCGCAACTCAAACGACGGCAAAAAGAAGAACGCGAGGAGTTCGAAAGGCATCGAAAATCAGCAAAAGAGGAAGAAACAGTGTACCGAGACGCCACCGGTCGAAGAATCGACATATCAATGAAGCGCGCCGAAGCACGACGTGCTGCTGCCGAGGCGGAGGAAAAGGAACGACTGGCCAAGGAAGCTCTTAAGGGCGACGTACAGCTAGAGGAGGCTCGTAAACGCCGCGAGAAGCTGCAAGATGCCAAGCTCATGTCCTTTGCACGCACAGCTGACGACGAAGAAATGAACCAGGAATTGAAAGAACAGGAGCGCTGGAACGATCCTATGATGCAGTTCATGAGTGAAAAGAAGCAGACAGGGCAAAGACAGGGTAAAAAGTCAAAACGCAGACCGTTATACGCTGGCGCAGCACCGCCGAATCGCTACGGAATCAAGCCAGGCTATCGCTGGGATGGCGTCGATCGTGGCAATGGTTTTGAAGCTGAAAGGTTCAAAGCACTTAACCGCAGAGAGCGCAACAAGGGCCTTGAATACTCTTGGCAAATGGATGAATAAACGGGCAGAGGTTTAATGCAGATATTCTATTATATACCCAATTTTAATGGCTGACCTAATTGAGCTCGTCTTCAATAACTAATCGTCTGATTATCAAGTCGTATACTGTTGTCGCATTCCGATATTATAGCGGTTTCTGGTCTGCTAACGAGGAGGTCGCGAGGCAAACGATACTCCAGAAAAGAAAAACACATTTTCGCCCCAAACGGGTGTCTATGCTTTTACGATCTGCGACGAAGTCGCTTGTCAGGTCCATAATCACAGAGCTTCTTGACAAGCTGAATCCACTCATTCTTGGACATCTGGCCCGGTCTATCACCCAAACGATGGTTGAAGAGTTTGATCAGCTCATTAACTGTAATACCTTCGGCGGGGATTTTGTCGAGAATTTCGGATGGTTCGACATTTGAGGTTCCTGATGATCCAGGAGAGGCAGCTGCAAGGAAACATAAGTAATAGCTCCCTTTGCAATGAAGTCAAACAAAAACTTACCGCCCTGGGTTGGATTGGGACTGCCGGCTCTGGAAGCTGAAGGAGTGCCTCGGGCACTGTTGCTGACCAAGTTTAACTTCTTTCTCTTCGGCGCTGCACCATCTGACATCTCGCCAGCGGTCGCCTCTCCGTCACTGCCTGATCCAGCAGCTGTAGGTCGACGGGGTCCGCCTTGCAGAAGAGGGGTGCCAGACCTACTACCTGCGGCAGATGTGACATTTTTCTTGAGCTTTTTACGGGAAGATTCGTTTCCACTCGACTCGGAGAGTGCTGGGGAGCCAGCTCGCTTGAGTGACTTGCTCTTCTTAGAGCCGTCTGGCTTCTTCCCAGATGGAGTATTGGTGCCTTTGGATCCGGCACCACTCTGAGTCTTGTCATCCTTACTGGCGTCCTTCTTTTCGTCATCTTTCTTGTCTTCCTCTTCTTCTTCTTCGGATGAGTTATCGTCAGACTTGAAATATCAGTTAGCATTGCTTTGACATAAGTGGATAAGACAACTTTACCGAGCTGCTCCATGGGTTCTCCTCAGAGTCATCACTTTCGTAGATATCCTCTCGATCTCTCTTGATCAATGCCTTCTTGGTGGTTTTTCCGAGTTTCTGTCGCAAGATCTCTTCTCGGAGTTGTTCACTCAATTCTTTGTCAACTTCTTGCTCATCACCTTCTCCGAATAAGTTGGCACCCAGCTGTTCTCGACGGATACGTTCCTTCGAGTCCTTTGTGTCTTCGTCATCGTTTTTCTCAAACATAGGGGCCTCGTCATCATCCTGAAATTCATCGCCTGACATGTCAATCTCATCGTGGTCCAATTTCTCCGATCTCGAAGCGGCCTTAAAGGTAGCGCTCTCGGTCTTGACCATCTGGCCGCCTCCGTAGAACATTCTTCTTGTCTCTTCCAGGTCTTTTCGCCCTGCTCTCTTCTCTTCGTCTTTCATGACCCAACGTCCCACATCTACCTTCTTGTTCATGAGAGCTTCAGCCTCATCAATTGTGTAGGGTTGGAAAGGAGGCTTCGACGTAAATCTGTACCACTTCTCCAGGGGAATCATGCGGAAAACAGATCCGTCAATCATGAAGGCCACATTGGACTCAGAGAGAGCAGACACGTAATTGCCAACCCAAACATTTTTACCCTCTGCATCCTCAAGATGCCATGGAAGAGCTTCCTCGTATCGAATGTCAGACTCTTTTTTAGCAGCTTCGGTCTTAGGTGCCCTATTGAATGTTGTTTTCTCCTCTTTTTGCTTCTTCGGTCGCTTGGGATTGGGATCCTTGGCCACAGGTGCAATCTTGGCCTGATCAATGGCACGCTGGGCCTCCCGTTCTGCTTTTATCTGTGCCTGTCTTTCCGCCTCTTGCTCGTCGGCCTGAGGTGCCTCAGGTGCTTCGGTCTTTACGGCCCTCCCTGGAGGGGGTTGGCGAGCATCTCGTCGGTGTAGTGTTACGGGTCGTGCGAACTCATCCTGGTCAGTTGGATCGACGGGTTTGCCCCCTACTTTAGATTGAGTGAATTTCATCATATGGTATCGAATGCCGGCGAGAATCTCCTTCTTCGTTGTCATAATGGGGATATCATTGTACTTGGGTGGTGGTGCCTCCGACCAACCACCATTTTGCCGTCTAACTTCTTCAATGCTTGGCTTTGTTCCGTTCTGTGGACCAGAGCCAGATGGTCCTGCTGGCCTTGGTGGTGGTCTTCGAGCAACAAGGGGGTTTCCGCGCGGGTTCCTACGCAACGGCCGAAGAGGGTTTGCCTTTTGGCTCTTCGGGGCACCATTTGGCGCGTTGGCAGGAGGATTTCCTGGTGGAGGCGGCGCGCTCATTCTGTATGAAGGGATTGCGATCGCGCGAAAGAGACCTGCGAGTATTGAGAAGACAACAGGTTACAGCCTGTAGCCTAGCTCTGCGCCGGGCGCAAGGCAGACTTCACACGCGTATCGGAAAGAAGTCGCTAGTATTATCGATGGAGCCTAGAACCTGTTTTGGCCATCAATGCAGGACGAGACTGGGATTGCGAAGCCGGGGCGCGCAGTTTGATTTTATGGGCAAAGATGCAGAATGCATGAACAAAGGTTCTGAGCGAGATGGTGCACCTACCTTCCTTATGACGATGACAAAGGCTCTGAATAAGGTGGAGCCACATGTGGCTGAGCTCTTTAGATGAGCTTCAAGCTTCGGCCTACATGACCTTACCTTCAATTTCGTATGAATGAGGGAAGACTTTGGCCAAATTATTCCAAAGAACAACTATTTTACTCAACAACATACGAATAGTTCCATTCTTTTAAACTAATATTCTAGTTTGTAGGCTGCGTATATGCCTTGGAGTGAAAGGACGATGCATAAGCTTTGGCTCGACCTTGTAGGTTCTCAAGTTGGTTCTGTCCATGAGAACCAAGAAAAGTAATACAAACTTCGCCTGCCAAACAAGAGCCCAGCTGGTACTCGGTGCCACTTGGAAGGTATACAAACATTTCTCATTTTCCTTCTGCATGAGTAATTTTGTCCTAACCAACTTAAGTGGTATAAAGCTTACAGAAAAAACCGACCTTATGATCAACAAGTAGTTTGCACAGTTATGATATCGAAATAGACACTGTAGTAATACGATGAATGTGCTTCTGACAAACAGTGAACGCATAACTGCATTTTGTGGAGATCACCAACTAACTCCAGATAGTTGCATTTCAATATCACGCTGCGGCACAACTTCATTGCTACAATCACGGCCATTTCAACCAGCCTAGCACTCGACTTGATCTTTTTTTTTTTTTCCCTTCCTTTAAAGAACCCCTTCTTTCCTCCTTTGTTCATCAACTCATTCGGCATTGGCGAGGCGAGGCGATACGTCAAAGCACCCATACAATACGTCGTTGTGCACCAGACCCCTCCCTCTGGCCAGTTGAAAGATAGCTCCAAAATTCAATTGTGTTTATTGCATGCATCAAAGGCTGTCGCATGTTTGAGTTTGAAGAGTCTTCTCAAACAAGAAGTTTGTCACGCGGAAGAGACTTTTGACAGTATTGACTGAACGGGATGCAACCTTTCACACCCTGGTTAACCTTCTTACAACAACGAGCTCTATCTCTCTGAGCTCAACGACGAGAGCAACTCCACGCTAATCCTCCACAATACATTATTTCTCAAGTCTATAATGGTGCCACATAGACGCGAGCCCTCAGGGGGGGTCTCTGGTGACTCCCAGCCTGGTCTTGAAAATCACTTGCGCAATCTGATTATCTCTAATGGTTCCCCAGCACATGAAGCTTTGAACAGAGGCCCTCCGGCCTCAGCTCCCATCCCTCAAAATGAATCAGGCAACATGACTATTTCTGTTGAAGCCTCCGATGGCGCCCCTCATCAGTCTAAGCCGGCGCGCAAGCGACTAAACCAAGCACAAAGACGCCAGATGAGCTCTCAATTATCCATATCTATTGACCCTCGGGCTCAACAACCTCCCCCAAATATAGGCTACCAAAGTCCCACCTCTCAACACTCCCGTCCGGCTCAGCCTTATCAACGTCACATGCATACCGAGTCTCAACCATGGGGAGTTTCTGGCGAAAATCGCCAGAGTGGCTCATATCCTCATCGCCACTGGAATGGTTCCCAGCAACTTAGGCATCGAGGCTACGATAATGCTCCTCCTTCTTTCCGTGGCCGCCCAAACTCTATGCCAGCCCAATCCAATCGGGGCTCGGGTTATCTGTACAACGCCAGACGCGCTGTCCAGTTCCACCCCGAGGAAATTGCAGCTCAGGATGCTCTGCTTGACCAGCTTTGTTTTCAAGTCGTTTCCAATTCTGAAATTGAAAGGTCAGAAATTGCAGAAAAGGAAAATTTCCGTTGCCGCATCGAAGCCATTAGTCGAGAGGTGATCGCCAACTATGAGAAGCAGGAGCGGCCAGAAACAGAATTCCAACCCCTGTCAGTTCAGTTGAAATGCTTTGGTAGTTTGTCTTCAGGCTTTGCAACCAAGGCCTCGGACATGGATCTTGGCCTTCTTTCGCCAATGTCTGCCTCGCAGCCTGATGCTCCAGGATCTCCGATCCCACGTCTACTGGAGAAGGCATTCTTGGAAGCTGGTCTGGGGGCTAGGCTTCTAACCCGGACGAGAGTCCCCATCATCAAGCTGTGCGAGTCTCCACCAGAAAAGCTGCGCCAAGGTCTTCTTGAAGAACGCTTTCGATGGGAAAATGGTCTTGATGAGCCCCATGAAAACCATGAAGATTATGAACAAGATCCACAGGCGGCTCCCAACGATCATGAGAGTCGGCGGGACCTTGTTACAGGGGTTCAAGACAATCCTTCGAATGTCGTTGAGCCCATGTCACTGAATTCCAGTGAAGAGGCCACAAAGGCAATTGAGCTCAAGCAAGGGCCCAAGAGCTCTCTCTCGTCATACTACGGCTTAGCCAAGCGAGTCCTTCGTAGAGCGGGCGGTCGTGATGCCACGATCTCTAATTATCGGGTACTCTCGGACGAAGATTGGACTCTCCTAAACAAAGTTAGTGAAGCTTTCATCAACGGTCTTACGGATACTCATCTTCGTGATCGTTTATCTATGTACCCGTCTCTCACTTTTACGCAGAATACGGCCACTCCAACCAAACGATCTCTACTCGGGGTTTACACACAGGCCGAAGGCGAGCAGATTCGTCAGCGCTGGGAGGAGAGTGGTGTCGAAGAGCGTAACCCGGCTTCTCACTCCTTGACTGAGCAGGCCTTCAAGGCGTGGGAGGACGCTCAGTACAGCGAGAACTTTGGTGCCGATCCTATCTTTTTTACCAAAGAGCTTCAGTTGGCTCTCGACAAGCTTAAAAAGGCCCCTTCCGTGCAATTTGTGGTTTTGGAGCAGGGTCAACACGAGACGCCTGTGTCGTACTATACAAGGGCACTGTATATTTTCAACGGGCTAAAGCCAGCTAACGAGAAAGCCTTCTCAAAGTGGAGGATCATCCTCGCTACTCAATATGTCGCCGGTATTCATCAGGAGGAAATTCGAAAGACGTTGCAGAGTTGTATAGCCATATGTTCCGAGTCTCTGTCACTCAGGGGAGTCGGGCTCCTGCACAAATGTATCCACCTAGCGTGGGAATTCGAACGAGCATTAGACAAGGATTCCTACGATGAGTCCGTCGTCCAGGATGTCAAAGACTATATTGCGCTGCTACGGTCGCCTTTACAACAAGACGATGGCCTAGAACTAGGGGATGGGTTCTTCATCCCCATCACGCCATCAACGGTTGACCTTGTTGCGAGAATCCGGCAACTACCAGATCCTCACAAGATGTCTCCAAACCAACCACGCGATCGTTACAGGGATCATCTGGAGTTCCCTAAGACGGGGGCAGGTGTGCAATGTGATATCAACTTCTCGGCCCATTTGGCTCTTCATAACACCGCTCTTCTACGCTGTTACTCTCATACTGACCCGCGCGTTCGGCCCATGGTATTGTTTGTCAAACATTGGGCAAAGACTCGCGGCATCAACTCAGGATACCGCGGGACCCTGAGTAGTTATGGCTACGTCTTGATGGTTCTTCATTACCTGGTCAACGTCGCTGAGCCATTTGTCAGCCCAAATCTGCAACAACTCGCTCCCCCGCCGCCTCCAGGCATGTCGCCTGTCGAATTTGAGGACATGACTAGGTGCCGTGGCCATAACGTTCAGTTCTGGCGTAATGAGGAGGAAATTTTGAATCTTGCACGCGCAAACCAGCTTAATGGTAACAAAGACACAATTGGACACCTCCTACGTGGTTTCTTCGAATATTATGCCCATAGCAGTATGCTTAGCACTTCTACAGGCAGAGGCTTTGACTGGGGAAGAGATGTCCTCAGTCTGCGAACCCCTGGTGGCTTACAGACGAAGCAAGATAAGGGTTGGACGGGCGCCAAGACGGTTATTGAGGCTCAAAATGTCGGAGCCCATCAGCCGCCTCAGCCCGACCAAGCGCCTTCCAAAGACAGTGATGCAAAGGATGCGCAACCCAAACAAAGCATACAAGGCAGTGCCTCGGTCAAGAATGGAGAATTCAAGGAAGTCCGTCACCGCTATCTCTTCGCTATTGAGGACCCCTTCGAGCTGGATCACAATGTTGCTCGAACTGTCACTCACAATGGTATTGTGTCAATTCGCGATGAGTTTCGTCGGGCGTGGAAGATCATCAAGTCAGCTGGCAATGGCAGTCCCCAGGAAGACTTACTCCAAGATGTGAACGATGTAGAGGAGGAAAGCAGTCCCTTATCTCGCCTTTTGGATGAGATTCATGGACTTGGTCAAACCCGGAACGCTTGATTGTATTAGTATTATGTCGGGATTATGTACGAAGTTATGCGGAGAGGTCGGGGTCAGGATCAGGATCGGTGGCTGGCGCAACGAGACGTAACCGTGAGACTCAACATTTGAGTCCTTGATAATGGCTAAGTGTGGCGCGATTGATCGCTAACATTATGGAGTCATCATGTAATAATTTACACAAAAATGATACATATATTTCGACTTCGTAGTGGTCTGAATTATGATTTTTATTTTAGCTCTATTGAGACAGCACATCGAACAAGTTTCTCGACGCGGGCTTCACAGAGCTGCTTGGCCTCCGGGGAGCATTATCCTGACCGACCCTCCGCTTCTTCTTATCTTTGACTGTTCGTTTTGGCTTTGCGTCTATGTTGGCATGTGGCAACGGGACAAGTCTAGAGACTGTTTTGTAAACCCTAGCCTCACTGCTTCTTTGCAGGAATGAGAGGGTTCTCTCCACATCAGGAAACTCGGACAGTGATGGTAACGACAACAGCATATCGCTTAGATCTGGTAAGATCTTTTGGGGGTGCCCAAGTGAGATGATTTGCTTCAGAAGCCGAAACGAGTAGAAAGCAGCTTGAAGATGAGCGATAAAATGAAGAATGTCCCAAGAAACTTTCTTAGATGGCACAGTCTGTGAACTGTCTTCCAAGGTCTGCAGTGGATGCGAGGGCTTGCCCCATTCGTGGCTATGCCGTATATCGAGGGTCAAGCACAGGATGTACCAAGCTACAATTGTATCACCTTGAGTGCCTGTTCTGATCCTAGTCATCAAGCTAACCAAGTCCTGGGCCCAAGCTTTTGCTGCTTTTTCAGAAAGAATGGAAACTTGTCGTCCTTTTTGTACCGGAGTGTTGACCCTCCGATACTCCTGAACCGTTGAGGAAGAACCAGGAATGATCCAGCGAGCTACTGTATAAGCCAGTTGACGAATTGGCGTGCTCTGTTCCCAGGCACTTCCCCGCGAAGGGCTCTCTAGCAGAATCGGAAGAAACATCTTGGGGTTGCTCATAGTGTGTGGCTGGTCATTCTGAGAATCGAATTGTAATACCATCTCCGATATTCTCGGATCCAGTGAACCGATTTCTACTGGCTTGCCAGATGTTGAGACAGGAATGTGTGCAACTACATGTTCTCGATACTCGTGACAGAACTCTGTGTAACCCGCTTGGTCGGTGATTGGTCGTACACAATCCTGCAGCAGTTGTGGGAGTGTTGAATGGGGTGAGCATTTTCGCTCATAAGCAAATCGACACATCTCATCGGGAGAGGCAAGCTTGAGTTTCTCGCAGATATATGCAGGACTAAAGCTTGCACACGCGAGATTGGACTTCTCGTCAAGATAAATATCTCGAAGAAAGACAGCACTTCCTTTCCCCAGATTATGAACCAAAAGATCCGAGTCGGAGGTGAGAACCATCCCACCTGATTCCGACAGATGCTGTGCGCAGTATGCATCTGCCTCTCCCGGAACGATAATCACTAACTTTGTGTAGCTTGGCGAGGATTTCAAGGCGTCAATGATGGCAGGGACATGAAAACTGGGCGGCAAGGCCAATTTTTGCGGAGGTTTAGCTGCAGAGAAGAGGATCGGTGTAGTCTCATCGGCAGTCGAGAAGTACGACGGGAAGAAACCATTGGTGTCAGACGAATATGAGGCCTTCAACTGACTGAGACTCTTAATCATTCGCTGCATGCGGACCGGTTCTTTTACAGGTGGTAAATACGCGTCAAAGTATATCGCGTCGCTGTTGTGGTCAGTCTTAATCGGCCAACAAAAGACATCAGACAGACTTACACGCTGACACCGCGTTGAGTCAGCTCATCCAACCATGCCACAGCGGTCTCACCGAGAAGCTTGTATGACGGCTGAGGAATACCATGTCTATTGCAGATGTACAGAATATGATAAGTTAATGCCGGCCCGTCGATGACCACACGTTTATCGGTAAGGCTTCCATGAATAACGTATGGCTCTAGGGTAGATACAAGACGAGGGATCCCCATGTCGTGTGAATATTCAAGGTTGATGAATCGTTATCGCATTTCCATTGAGAGAGATGCCATTATTTGTTTGAAGAGCATATATGTCTGTTCAAAGTCCACAGTGTTGATGCTGATAGTACTGTCCCTACCTAAATAAAACTCATGCGGGTTCAAGCGAGCTACTATCATGGGCGTAGTTAAGGATTGAGTGAGAAGAAATTGCGAGGCTGTGACGCACTTTCCGGAATGCCCCGCTTAGCTGATGACTGCGGGGTGGCTGTACAGTGTCTAGTACTGTACCTCTTCCGGCTTCGGATTGCGAAGTTTAGCCCAGAATCTGCTTCTGAACCCGCTATAAAAGGCAATGCAGCTCCAAATCACAGTGAAAGGCAGGGCTCCGACACACAGTACAATGAGCCGGGGCGTCGAAAAAAAAAAAGCTCCAACCTGAACGCGGCCTTCCTTCAACCTCAAGTCTTCTTTCTTTCTCCAATCTCCTCCAAGCTTCACCCTTTCACCTCGGTTGATGGGCTGGTCAAGATGCGCAATACACTAATCTTTGCAGGCAATTCCTGCCCAGTTCTCACAGGTCAAATCTGCGAGAATCTGGGCATGCACCCTGCCAGCGCCGAGCTTACCCAGTTCTCCAATGTGAGCTTCCCTTGCCCTCATGCTCGTGGCCATCGTTATTCAACATAACCCTCATTTGGCGAACCATCAAGACACTCTTCCACTGGCCCATGTCTGGCAGTCCGAGAAACTGCGTGCTTTGAGCTAACCAGTGCCCAAGGGTGAAACGAGCGTCAGAATTCTGACAAGTGTCCGAGAGAAGGACGTCTTCGTTGTCCAATCAGGCAGCCCCAGCATCAATGACTCCATCATGGAGCTTCTAATCATGATATCGGCTTGCAAAGGTGGTTCCGCTAACAAAGTCACTGGTTCGTGGTTCTCTCTCCCCTTTTGAGACCTCAATCGGCTTACTCGTCATCATTCAGCCGTCCTTCCTTATTTCCCTTACAGTCGCCAATCCAAGAAGAAGTCGCATAGAGGTGCGATTACTGCTCGCATGCTTGCCAACTTGTTGGGTGTTGCTGGCGTTAAGCACGTTATCACTGTCGACCTTCATGCCTCGCAGATGCAGGGCTTCTTCAAATGCCCCGTCGATAACCTGCACGCAGAGCCTATCCTCGCAAAGTGGATCCGCCATAATGTGTCTAACTGGCGCGAAGCGGTTGTGGTCTCCAAGAATGCTGGAGGAACCAAGCGAGTAACATCGCTTGCGGATGCTCTGAAGCTCAACTTCGGAATTGTTACTACAGACAGGAAGCGTGTGAGTAATATGACGGCCAGCATGATCATGAGACACTTTGATCATAATGTTGAGCGCCAACCCACGCCACTGGAGTCTAACCGACCCATTCCCTATCGTGGCCCCCCAGCTCACGAACGCACTGTCGACTCCGATGCTACGCCTAAGACGGAGACCCCCCCTCGCACGTCGCGAATTGTAACGAACTCGCAGGGTTCTCCTACACGGGTTAACAGTTCTGCTCGTTCAGCCACTCCCAACGCCGCACAGGCTGCTGATTCCAACACCACACCCCCTGCCGGGTCACCTGATGCATCAGTTAATGGCGAGGCCGATTATGATGACCATAAGGCGTCTGAGGTTACACAAGGCCGCTTGGTTCAAGGCCGTATTGTTGAGGACGACTATCCGTCTCCTGATCGGTCTGTTGTCGACGGCAGTGTTGAAGATGATCCCATGACTATGTCCCATGCATCATCGTTCTTCGTTCCCGAGCCCCAATCTCTGGGAGGATCTGGCGATGCTGCGGCAAGCTCTGACGAGGAGGACAATGCTTTCGAGGATCCCGGTGCCGAGCACCTCATCACTCTGGTTGGAAACGTCAAGAACCGAACCGTTTTTATCGTGGACGACATGATTGATAAGGCTGGATCTTGGATTGCTGCAGCTGAGACAGTAGTCAAGAAAGGCGGAGCCAAGAAGGTTTACTGCATGGCCACCCATGGTGTGTTTGGCGGCGACAGTCTGGAACAACTACAAGCATGCGAGTGCATCGACCAGATTGTTGTCACCAACAGCTTCCCCATCGATAAAGACAGGGCACGCAGCATTAGCAAGCTCGTGGTTCTCGATCTATCATTCCTACTCGCAGAAGCCATTCGACGGAACCACTATGGCGAGGCTCTTTCACCTCTCTTCCAACACTATGGTGACTAGATAGGACTGCATCACAATGCTTCCAATCTCACAATCACCTGCTGCTACACAAACCCACTCAGTCCCTCGAACAGCTGAGTGCTTGATCAACACTACCATGTGTTTTTGATATTACTGTTCATTTTTTAGCGAGGCGTCTAGGGAAAGGACATCTTGGTACCCTGTGCAGGACCATTGACTCTTGAGGATAAACATTCCGACAAAAAAGCAAAGTAGGTGATGAATTACGATTGCAGTTTCCGATCTCGGTTCATGCTCATGATTGCGTGACGTGATGTTTATGCTAGCCTTTATCAAGGTTTTAATACAGTGCAACCCAGCGGTGCCGTCACTTGTTGACGGCAGGGGCCCAATTCATCCCAGAATAGGTCCTTAACGGAACGTTGGTAGAAAAATTCTTCGGTCTTAGAAGGCCCGCAGCTCAGAGCCATCATGGATTTCATGTCTCTTCGGGGACGAATGAGTTATGGGCAAGAGAAATTTCCGAACATCTTGTAAAACGAAGGTACTTATTTCACAAGTACGTCGCATGTACCGATCAACGTCACGGTATCTATAACGCAGACATTCATTCAATACAACTCCCCAGTACATCTTCTGTCCGCTTGCATTGTTGTTTGTGGTGGCTATTTATTATACTTATTCTAAATTGTCTAAGTTGTCTTTCGGTGCATGATACCAGCACCAGCCTGTGGCCCATGAGATTAGCCAAAGTTTCTGGTTCTTGTATCCTGAGCACGCAGCTTACCTGATGGCTGGGAAAGACGAGTGTGTCAGCAATAACGACATTCTCTCGGCGAGTCGCCGTAAATACAATGATTTCAGCAATGTCATCCGGGGTCAGAGGTTCACATCCACTGCTCGAAAGTTAGTATTGTGTATTATGTACATTTCAGGACAGCCTACGCATAGACAGCATCGGCCTTGGTCTTATCGCCGTAAAATCGCACAACAGAGAACTCCTACACATCAGTTAGAATCTGGACATGTTAGTCACATAAGTTCCACTTACAGTCTCGACCTGACCGGGATCAATTTCAATGACACGGACACGACTGGCGATTAGCTCCTTTCGCAAGCTGTCAGTGAAGCTGCGAACGGCGGCCTTTGTAGCGCAGTAGATGCCACCGCCAGGGTAAGGCTCTCGGCCAGCGATGGAGCCGACATTGATGATATCACCGTGGCCGCCATCGGGTCGGGCAAGGAAGATGGGAAGAATAGCTTGGGTCATGTGAATGAGACCTGTGACGTTTGTTTGGAACATAACGTTGATGTCCTCCTCAGCAATCTCAGGGGCGCGAGCTACACCCTTAACAAGACCTCTGTCTGGTCGTTAGTCACTATCAGCTGCCTCACTGACATTAGAGCTTACGCATTGTTGACGAGAACGTCAATGCTCCTCCACTCCTCGGGCAGGTTGCCTACAATTCCCTTGACTTCAGTGGGGTTGCTCACATCGAGCTTGAACGGCAGAACCTTGACACCATCGCCAACCTCCTTCTTAATCTCCTCAGCAAGCTCTTTGAGAGAATCAACACGGCGTGCGGTGATGATGAGACGAAGATCGTTCTTGGGCGCAGTCCGAGCGAACTCCAGAGCCGTAGAGCGGCCGATGCCGGAGGAAGCTCCGGTGACAAGGACCGTCTTGCCAATGAGACGTTTGGCAGCAGCAGAAGCCATTGTGCGATGTGCAAAGAGGGGACCGAGGAGAGGTGTGAAGGAGTATGATTTTGAGGTTGACAGAGAGACGTTGAGGGTCTTGAATGCGTTGGTGAAAAGACGACGGGTATTCATTTGCCGGCTGAGATGTAACAAGGTGGAGAAGCTGGTGGTGATGAGTATGGTGTGATTGGACTTGATAAGAGAGGTTGAAGATTGGAGGAGTCAGGGTGGAAGTGGTGGAACTGGTTCAGTTCGAGTATGAGAGATATGATGTTATGTAACTATATACTGATCCTTATCGTGACTCAACAAGAAGATCGGTTAAAGAGCCACTATCTGAGCAAACAATAGGAATATACGAAAAAACTAGGAGAGCACAACTGTTAAATCTAGGCTATTCTAAAATACAATGTCTTCAACGCGCAGAGCTGGAGGAGCGGCCTTTTCTTACCCCGCGATTCGACATGAGCTTCAGTGGGGTTGTTGGAGTTGAAAGGAGGACCTGAGTCCAGGAATTGTCCTATCAGAAGATGGAAAAATTGTCATACTCTAGATCAAAGTGACAAAGACACCTATAATCAAAGCCATTTTAGGTCTTCTGCTCTGTACCTGACCCCAAGTTTGGCATTGATTCTCTTGAGGCGGAGACCTCGGCTTTGAGCTCAACTGCCGCACTTATCCGTTTACAACTTCCTAAGACATCGAGTCGCAAATATTATTGCCTCCATCGTCGACATCTGTTTGATGTCAGGTCGATTTCTCAGAGAACCGTACAGGTAGATATATACTTGGGTGTCACGATGTCATCTTGCAGACGCCATAGCTGTCATGACGATGTATATCTGCACCAACAAAACTGCGGCTGAAAATGTGAGCCGGTATTAGGATGCAATACTTACTGGCAGATATTGTCATACAAAGCGCAAGTGAATACGTCGAAAATAAGGCAGAAGTCAAAGAATGCTCTTCATAGTGCCAGAAGCTAGTGCAGCAAAGAAAATTCTGCTGACCGCATGATAAAGCGATTCAATACTATAGGTAAGTTGGTAGTGGAAGAATCCTTCAATTGGCTGTCAGGGAGACTTCAATATATGGCTCTATTTCGTCGTCCTTTGGTTGGACCTATCCAATATAAATGGAACAGTGACAGGAGTCACCCCTGGCAATTCACCAAGACCTGGACCCCACTATCATGGTCCACCAAAGCCAGACGGGGCGTTGCTAGCGAGTATTGCATCCAATGCACAGCAGGACAAGCATCTTTCATAACCTTTTGTCGTCATTCTTCCAACTTTCTCTTTCAACAGCCATCAGCTCACCGTATGACTTGAAATTCGTCAGCAGACGGAATTTGACTTTTAATCCCGTTGGGCTTACCTTCTGCGACGTGAATCACTCCTGAGTCTGAATTGCGTATACAAGCCTGCGAAACGACATCATGGGCGAACTCGCCGACTATCTCATCCATAACGACCCGAGCTTCAGCAGGTAACACACCATGTTTAACATATCTGGATAATAGTTTTTTTGTTTGGCTAACAAGTTTTGAGGTCACGATTAGCAGCCCGATACTCGGATTTTCGATCACAGCGCACCCTGAATCCCGATGGCTACCAGGCAAACATATCCGCCTGGCGTCTGGCCCTTTCAGATCTTGTCGCCAAGGGCAAGATCTCCCATCGCGGGTCGAGCCCCGATCATTTCGTTCTAAAACTCGATGACTCGTTGCTGAGGTCACTAGAACACAAGGAATTTGGTCAACCGCTGGCCCTTGGAACCGTTGTGCGCGAAGCGACCGCTGGCCGGGACTTCCTACCACTGCAAGATTTTGAGAAATCGCAACAGAGCATTTATCAGCGCAGTTGGGCAGGTCTACCATGGAGTGTCATGAGTTGGACTCTGCGACAGCTGGGAGTGATTGACCCTGCTAGAGGCGACGACAAGCTGCCCACAGGCCAATACGTCATTGTCAAGAATATGGAGGCTGCCGCAAAGGAGTTGGGTGATCTTATGGCCGAAAAGGTGTCAAGATTCGATCGCGTATTCAGCAGAGCGCAGTTTCAAAAAGCCTTTTCCGCAGCGCTTGTTAAAGGCCAACGTCTAACAGACTCCGACCTAGACGTTCTGTTGAAGTTCTTGTCGCGCGATAAGGAAGTTATTGAATATGATGGGAAAACAATCAGGATCAAGGGTTCCGGGGAACAGGGTGGCATCACAAAGGAAGATGCTGCGATTGCATCCTTGAAAGAGCTCACAGAAAGTCTGAAGCATCAGACTGACCTTCTCAACACACGCATCGACGAACTCTCTCAAGCAGCTAAGGACGCTGTCACTAAGAAGAATCGGGTTGCAGCTCTCGCGGCGCTCAAATCCAAGAAGATCGCAGAGACATCTTTGGCCACCCGCTACGCCACCCTGAATCAATTAGAGGAAGTTTCCGCTAAGCTCGAGCAGGCTGCCGACAACGTGCAATTTGTCAACGTCATGGAGGCATCTTCCGGTGCGCTGGCAAGTCTCAATGCCCAGGTCGGCGGTGCGGAACGCGTCGACGCAGTCATGGACCGCCTACGGGAGCAGAGCAGCGCGACAGACGAGGTGAGCGCTATTCTGGCTGAGTCGACAGGCGAGGTTATCGACGAAAGCGCGCTTGACGACGAGCTCGAGGCCATGGAGGCGCAAGAGCGCGAGAAGGAAGAGGAGAAGACCAAGAGCAAGGAGGCCGAAGAAGAGAAAGCCCGCGACGAACAGGGGGCAGCCGAGGCCCAAAAGAAGCTTGACGAGCTGCCCGATGTACCTGCTGACAGCGAGGAGATCCGACACAAGGAGAAGACACCAACGACCGAGACTGGAATTGCGAATCTGGCGATATAGGAGACGTCAGACGGAAGGGCTGAGAAGAGAAAGAGGCTCATTACGGGTCGATTGGTTCACACGCGTACATGATGATATAATAGATATCCCCGGCGTTTTTTGGGTTTAGATTGTACAGTTGGGTCACTTCCCATTAGAATGTATACACCAAGGGCACATTTGCTGTGCCAGTTTAATATCATTCTGTGGTATCTCGATGCATGCCGCTCTACATACTCCATCATGACCATCAGTGCGCCGTTCTTCGCCTAGTTAGGAGTTGCTGTTAAAGTACCCAGGTCAGGAGTTGTTGTGTATTGAGTCTTGTGAGAACCCATCGCTGCTTGTACCTATTGGCTGTTTGCCCGTATCCATGCTACTCCCTTGGTAGACCGGCCTTGCAGGGAAAGCCGTCACTGTTGAATCCGTTGTATATTCAACGGAATGAGTTTGTTGCAGTCGACCTGTGTTCTCTTGCGGTGTTGTGGCCATCTCTTCCGTCTTTGACTCCTTCGCCGCCTCTTCAGCTTTCCTTTTGGCCTCAAGCCTAGTCCTTTTTGCATTTGCAATCAGATCTTTAAATGATGAGTCATGCTTAGCTGCCCATGCGGCACCGTCAAAATCTTTATCTTTAATAATTGCGGCGTTCTGGACGGATCGTCCTGTTGTGGGAGCGCGGCCTCCTTGTGTTCTTTCCCAGACATCCAAGTCATGTAATAGTTCATGTCGTTTCCTTGGGTGTGCAGCGTCGCAATTTGAATTCCATATTGTCATCCACTCTTTGTGTCGAAGCTCGAGGAGAGTACGAGGGCCCTGATTTGAAATACCAAGATCGGACATCTTCTTTCGCAACGCTTGATCTTTGAACATAGAGTAATTTATCGCCGGTAGGCGCTCCGGTGCCTTTGTCTGTTGTCGCTGCTGGCTGAAACTCGAGTTTGAGCTACTTGCAGGAGCTCGGTGTGATTTTGGTGCGGATCCGGTGCATGTTTCGAGGTGTTGAAAGACCTGCCATTCCTTCATTCGACTCTGGCAAACCGGGCATGCGACAAGGCCATCCTCTGACAGTTATTAGAATCGAGGCTTACGCCTTTGGGATTTTTGAACTCACCAGGCTCCGGTTCAAAATCCTCATCTTTGTCTGAATCTTCGACAATTTCATCTTCTTCGGCAGGAATTGTATACGACGGAGCTGAGCGAGTGTTTCGTAATCGTGTGGATGACCGTAGCCGCTTGCCATCTGGCGCATCACCCGACTCGTCATCCTCCACTGTTTTTCGTTTCGAAGTCGTCTTGTTGTTGTTGCCCTTTCGCGCCAACTCCAGGGTTGCTGGTCTGGCATTGACAAATGCTTGCACCGCTTCTTCCATCGACCAATTGCTCCGCAACTTGAGCTCTTGTTCTGGTGCGCGACACATTGGGCATTTACCCTCGTTGGACAGAGCCCGTCGGATGCAGAGCGAACAGAAAGTATGACAGCAGGTGGTGATCATGGGGGTTTTATAGAAGTCCTTGCATATTTGACAGCGTAAGGCACTTTCAACGGCAGCTAGGGCAGTGAGCGGCGTCGTGAGCCAATCTGTAGAATCGGGAACATCGTGGTCGGCCATGGGGGACGTAGAAGCAAAAGATGGTTGCCCGAAGGAGAAAGATACTAGAAAGCAGGCGAGTGCGATCGTAGAAACCCGCTTAAAGCTCAATTGGTGGTGGTTCACGGATGGGCTTCATAACTTAGGACAAAGATTGGGGGTAAGTTGCGATCCCAGGCCCAGAATAAAGTGGTCGCGCTGGAGACGCGATTTTTAGAATGACGCTGACTGTAATTGAAGAACCCGATTCTAGAATAACGCCTTTGAAACGGCTAGATTAAGTTAGCTTAGCCTTCACTAAGCGAGTATTTATGCTCTTAGCCAGTCAGAGTCAGTCTTTTTGACAGCGTTCCACGTGATGTCGCGTCCTCTCAACGCGTACTTTCCCGTTACCCAGGGACTAGGCATCTTAAGCAAGGGACAGCGATTTTGTCAATTGAGTCTCTACGCGCGTAATCTACCATATTCTCTGTTAACCACCTTAAACTTTGACTCAAGCTTGAGACTTCAAAAACTGAATTCAGCATGGACGAACATAAAAAGTTTCTGGCAGATCGTCTGCTCAGTGAAGAACGACCGGTTTGTTTTAACCCTTTCTTCCCATTCACTCAATGTAGCAACTGACAAGGTGTAGATCACATATCGAGTCTTGAGTAGAGCTTTGGATGTACATGTCAACACCGCCAAAGAGTGAGCTCAAAAAGGTTCAATCTATCCCAAATTAAGTCTAATAGTCGATAGGATGCTCTACGACTTTCATAACTACCAAAATGCCCAGAAAGCCAATTCTGTCCATGCAACATACCTAGTTTATGGCACTAAATCTCCTGAAAAGATCCAGTCTGACGGAGATGTTGAGATGTCAGGATCATCACCTGAAGAGCCTCTTTCAGACGAGGTTCCGACTTCCACGCTGACTCTGGCCCGGGAAGAGGAATTAAAAGGTATGCATCTACGAAAGGGACCTAGGTATTTACGAGATGAACTCGAGCTGACTCGTCTGATAGATATTCTGGCTGCTTATGAGGATGTGGTTTCGATTCATGTTTACAGTCTTGCGCCACATCCTCAAAAGGACCTCTCTCTCTTGTCAGACATTACAACTCAACTCGCGGAATACTCATCAAATGGCGATATCACTGCGGCATCTAAGAAGTACGGAGTCATCGCCAATCCGTACGCCAAACGGAGGGAGCGAACCCGGCCTCAGGCTGTTAAGAAGGAGCCTCCCACGCCAAAGCCAGCTTCGACGACAACGGTCAAGCAAGAAACTCCAGCAACAAAGTCTGAGGCAAACCAGACTAAATCCACTAAACAGGATCCCTCAGCTCCATCGTCCAAGGAGGGAACACCGGCCCCAAGCGGTGGGAAGAAGCCTGCACCATCTCTCAAGCGAGGTGCATCTGGTGGTATCATGCAATCGTTCGCAAAAGCAGCCGCTCGACCACCCAAACCCAAGCCTGCCCCTAAGCAGGAAGAAGACACAGCTATGGCTCTTTCTGATGATGGCGAGGCAGATGACTCGGATATCGTAGCAACCAAGTCAAAACCTGCAGTTGACTCTGCCGATATTAAGCGAAAGCGTCAGGAACGCGAGGAGGCACTTCGAAAAATGATGGAAGACGACGACGAAGAGGAAGAAGAGAAGGAAGAGTCCGAAAAAGAGTCAGAACAGGCCGACGAAGAGATGGAAGAAGCCCCAGAACCTGAACCCGAGCCCGAGGCCAAGACAGAAGATAAAGAACCTACAGAGGTGATCTCAAGCACTAGTGATGGGCGCAGGAGGGGCAGAAGACGTGTGATGAAGAAGAAGCGAATCCTGGATGATCAGGGATATATGGGTAAGTTCCCCCCACACGCTTATCAGGCCATGATGCTAATTGTCAAAAGTCACCATCCAAGAGCCTGGCTGGGAATCCTTTTCTGAGGATGAGGCTCCCCCTCCGGCCAAAAAGGCAGCCCCGACACCAACACCATCATCATCCTCAGGCTCCAAAGCAAAGAAGCCGGCGCCAAAGGGACAGGGCAACATTATGTCATTCTTTTCGAAGAAGTAGGGCGTCTCTAGAAGGACCATTAATAGACGTTGGCGAGGACAGCGACTGCAGAAAACATATTCTAGTTATTTGTTGGCATCTATGATATCGCTGTCGGCCATTTTGCTAGCGGCCTCTTTGTACCTCTCAGGATCGGCTTTTATCCTCCTAAGCACACTTGATAATCTCTCGACACCTTCTACCAAGTCCTTCTCAGGAACATAGGCAAATGTCAGGCGGACGGCATTGTCTAAATGAATAGACCCCTCATCACCAGGCACCTGGAACATGGTCCCATTTCCAATAACCAAATTCTCTTCAGCCATCGTTACTTCTGAAACAAGCTTGGCTGAGATACCCTCCTCAAGTGTAAGCCACACAAAGTAACCACCGTAAACACTGCCGTTAACGAGGCCAGAATCTCTGATACCAACATTCAGCGGCTCGAGATGCTTATGTATAGCTTCCATCATAATACGATGCCGGTGCTGGAGCTGAGGTCTTAGCGTAGTAGCAAGACGCTCCTGAAGAGCTCCGGACTGAACTAAGTCGGCCATGATGGATGCACAAAACTGACTAGGTGAACCGCCCGATTTTGTTGCGCCCGTCTGTGCCAATCCAAATGCAAAAGCAGGAGAGCCTTCGAGCCAACCAGTTCTCATCCCTGGGCCTGTGAGCTTACTGAACGAGCCGTTGCTGACAGCGTGCCCGAAACCTTGAAGATCGTTATCGGCACGCCCCATAGCCAGGTCAATGTCACACAAGCGCGGGAGCAGCATCTCGGGGTGCTCGTTGGCACCTAAGCGGCTTGATACCTTGCTTGGGTCGCTGTCGATGCGCCATTGGAGAAAGTCATAGACATCGTCGCAGATGATTAGTGCATCGTATTTCCGCGCAAGTCGAACAAGAGCTTCTCGACGGCGAAGAGACATTGTCTTCCCAGAAGGGTTTGAGCATGTGGGAACAGCGTAGATAACATGGCGATAATGTTTACGATACTTTCCAGCGTCGCTTACAGGAGGCTGATTGGTGTCAGTTTAAAGGAATAGACGATACTCATGAATAGCTTACCTTGGCTTCTGGGGCGTGTTTCTCGAACTCAGCCAGCTTAGCCTCCAATGCTTCAATGTCAACACCCTCCTCGTCCTCTGGTGTCGCCCTCAACCGTCCCTCAAAACCATTGTCCCTGAAGATCTGGAAGACAAGGTGATACGAGGGTGAAATGCACCAAATAGCCTGAGTCACATTTGGATCTGTGAAGCTTTGGAGGATACAAGCGACATTCTGACTAGCACCACCAGAGATACAGATACGATTCGGATCGCGTTCGACATGGTAGTGTTCTGAAAGCCAGGTTGCTAACGCCTCGCGCAATGGCTGATACCCGGAGTCTGGACCGTATTGTAGCGCTGGGACATATATAGCTGAGTCTGAGAGATTGCGTTGAGCAGCAGCTGAGATGAGATCAACAGGTAGAAGCCCAGGATTTGGCCAACCGCGAATGAGATTGATTTGATGCTTCCCCGACTGTGGGTTTGAGGGAAACTCAGAAGCATGGGTTGGTTTTGTCGACATTTTGGCTTTGCTGAAGGCTGATGGCGGTGGCGGCGATGATGTTGAGGGGCAGTAGTTGTGATTACGACATGGAGGGGAAGCTGCGATTTTATGAGACAGCACGGAGGTCTCACAACTTAATTGCTTGTAAAGACGATGCTGTTCTCCTTTATATATCGCATAATTCTTATACCGGGAGATATGAACAGAGAGCCCAATTGAGCGATGTCGGACCGGTTGAAGGATATTCATGGAGACGAAGACGATTGTCAATGGCTCAAACGGCTAACTTGCCCAGAATGGCGAAGGGTAAAGACGGATAACTGTGGACCTGCCCCTTCTAATTGTTTGTGATGCTTGTGATAGGAATTAATTAACTCGAAATCTGGGGTAGAGAACTAATCTCTCAGTGCGGGCAAACTTTCTCTAGGTTATGTTTGCACTTAACTATTCCAGCGAGTGATTACTGCAAAGTCCTGTGCTCAAGATGACTAAAATCATGGAATATTTTTATTATTGCGATCTATCTGTTCTCGTCGCAACCACCATATGCTTGAGCAATTTTGCCAATCATATTTCATACGGTGCAGCGCCCTCGCCAAAGACCAAATGTGGCTTCCTTTTGGCCAAATCCAGGATTGTTGACGCAAACACACCATTTGCCCAAGCAAACCAACTTCTCGTGTATTGACTGATATGCTGAACGTCAATACTCTCATGGACCAAACCCAACTTGGCAGAGTCAAGCACAAGATCGATGCATTCTTTAATCTCTTTGTCGTCGTTTGACGTTCGAGCCTGAATAAGAAGACTCATCGGCCAGGCATTTCGTAAGCCGATATGAGGTCCTGTAAACTGTCAGTAGCCGCAACAAGCGTGCATGTATTAGAAATCTTACCTCCAATACCCTTGAATGCATTTCCTTCAAGATAGTAAGGATTTCCGCTCTTCTCCAAAAGCATTTTCCGTGTGTTCTGGTAAATAGGATCGTTGACCTCACAGAATCCCATCAGAGGAAGTGCCAGTAATGACGGATAATTGGCGTCGTCCATTAGGATAGATGAGCCATATCCATCAACTTCGTACGCAAACACATCTCCGTACTTTTTATGCCTGACCACACCGTGCTCCAAGACACCATCGCGAAGCTTTGCACTCCAAGTCTCCAACTTCTGAGCCAGCGTTGTCTTACCAGCCGCTGTAAGAATCTTGGACGCCCGTTTCAACTCGACAGCCATTTGCGCATTAGCCGGGATAAAAAATCCGAGGATTGTAGCATCGTCGCTAGGTCGGAAAGCTGATCGGACTAGTCCTGTTCCCCAGTTCAGAGGATTGCCAACACCCCTCAAGTTGAGTGTTTCGGTCCCAATGTCGGTACGGCGCGAGAATGTGTACTCGTTACGTTGAAACTCGCCCGTCTTAGGGTCGAACGTCGACTTTGATTGCTCGGTCAGCACGTTCAGTACGGTTTCAACAGCGCGAATCCATCGCTTGTTTATGAACTCAACAGAGCTTGTATGATCGTAGAAGTCGTTACCAAGAGCGAGGAAATGTGCGAGAGAGTCCAGCTCGTACTTGCATTCGAAAACGGCCTGTGGTTCGTAGGCTGGGTGTACATTGTCCTCTTGCCCATTAGAAGAGATGGGTAAGTCGCTGATCGGCGGAGGTTGAAAGGCATTACAGTATGGGGACTCGATCACGTATTCGGCCTGAGTGTTGATGGCACCGAGCAACAACGTGTGGATAGCAGGATCCTTCTTCGCAAGCGGTTGGTAAGGGCGCAACTGGTTTGTCGAGTCCCTCAACCATTCCGCGATAATGTCACCCGTTATGATAAATGATTGCGGCCCTTGCCAAGCTCCCTCATCGTGGAAACCCCCAAAGCTTCCCATGCGGAAGAAGCCTGTGTCTTCTTTTCCTTTCGTATGGAACTTGACGGTCGTATCGGTTGTCGAAGGGAATGCGTTCTCGAAGAGTCGTGCCAGATCGGGGTCTTTCATGCGCGACGTCACATCTTCAATGACTTTCTCGATAGCGTCTGATTGAAATGTCCGGCATTTCTTGCTTGGTCGTTGGTAGGGAAGCTCTCGAGGGCCAGTGCTGAAAGGTCGGCTGTGCAAAAACGATATCAGAACGGATTAGCATATTATAGGCCAGCGAGATTAACATACTGAGGATACGCAGCATAATGTGTATAGTCGGGGCATATGCGGTGGTAGTCCCTAAGAGGTCTCTGTTCGTCATCTGGACTTGCGTTGGCGAGGGTTGCGCTCAAACCAAGCAAGCTTGCTGCGAACGAGCGAAGAGACATAGCGGGCTCTGGAAGGTTTGCAGCGGATTTGAAAGAGGCAATTTCAGGGCAGAAACATAATATCTTCTCAGAGTTTGGGCACTTTCGACTGACAGTCAAGGAAACATGTCAATTAATGATGTTGTCAGAGTTGTGTTACAACTGTCGCATTATTATCCCTCCTTGATTACGTAGGTCGAGAAAAGCTCCGCCAAAGCTCCAGCGTGGGGCTGGTCAAAGTTGGGGTAACCATCATGGCTAATGTGACCAAATTACTGGACAAGATATCGATGGTTTTGATGGAACAGGGGTATCATTCAGAACTAACTATTCATACATCGCTTGCTATGTCTATATCATGTCTACAATTACCAACCCCACGTTCGGCTTGAAGCTGTGAACACTGGAGGCTTCCACTGAATTTTGGTCGGATCCACGGTTCGCTTTCTCTTCAACTTGCTCTTCTCCCGTTGCTGTATCAACTTCTCCGGGATGACGATCTTGTGGTCGCTCTTGTGGTAGACCTGCATTCTAAATGCTTGCAAAGTGTGCTCCACATCCTGCGTGGTCATCGCTAGCGCTGTAGAGATTGCCTCGATCGTGATTTTTTCTTCGCGCTCGTTGTACCCCATAAGGAGCTCTAGAATATTCTCCGACCAATACTGTCGGTAACTCAAAAGACCCAAATCGGACAAGGGCTTTTCCGGAGAGCCAAGCTTTCCTTCGATACGAGAGAGCTCATATGAGAACTGAATCAGAAGTCGACCGTAGCCTTTGCGTTGATATTGTGGCATGGTCAGAATACAAGCAAGATTGTATCCCTCCGCACTCTCCTTCTCTTTCGAGAAATATCCTAACAAGTGGCAACCCTTTTCGGTTCGGGTAGTCATGACATAGAACAAAAAGGGATCCACGTCATAATACAATGTCTTGTGGTCAAGGAACATCTTGGATAGTAGACAGAGATTGCGGCACCACGTTCGTTGGCGTCGGCCATCGATCTCGAAGAACGATATATCATCATTCCGATAAATCTCGTTTCCGGGCGGGTGTTGTAGTGTGCACTTCCGTCGATGGCGTGCAAAAGCCTTTTCATCTCCGTAGTAACACAAACAGAATTCGCAAATAAAAACCACGTCCTCCTGGCTGAAGACCTCAGGATATGGTGAAAAGTACCACGGGTAAAGATCAAATCTTCCAAATTGTACCTTGGATATATTTCGAATTCGAGATACTTCGGTCGGGTTTTGTGTCATCGAGCCGGATGTTCGGAGCTTCTCGATCTCGACTTCGCGACTGAATTCTGCAGGTTCTTTCTTGACTTCGGTTTCTCTCTCATCGACATCCATGTCGTCGCCTCCAGCCGGTGTTGCGCCATCAACGCTGGCACGCGCTTGACTCTCTCCATCAGGGCCGATTGAGGCAGACTTTTGGCGGTTTTGGGATTCCACGAAGTCGAGAGGGATATTAGCTGTAAGATCCTCTAACAGAAGTTTTGAAATACATACCAGTCCATGGATGTGGCGTATTTGCCTCTGAAGCGACTGATTGCTCCCGCTTCCCAGGCCTTTTTTGTGATTTTTTGGAAGGTTGGGTCTTTTTGGATTGCGCAGTGGTCGCTTTCTTGGTTTTGGGATCTTTGAGTTTGTCTTTTTCTGGATTTGGCCACTCGACCTCTCGCGTGAAGTCTAGCCTGGCCACAGGAACCCATTCGTCTAATCGTTTGTTGAAGTTATCGAAGTTGCAGTAGAATTGTTTCCCGCTCTTTGTGGTCTTGATGCTGAGAATCTCAGCGCGTCGTGGTTGACCCTCCTTTTCGACCCAGGCAATGCAGCCTGTTGTTATTGTTTCCGGGGTCGCAAGGCTTTTAATTCGCGGTTCACCTGATCCAACAGTGGGCTCACCGCCAGGTGTACCGCTGGCCATGATGGAAATCGCGTGGTTGAGTAATATTTGATGATTGTAGCGTTGTCGCAAAGTAGAAAACAGAAGGAAAGATTGTTGGAGGGGCACGGCAGAAAACGAGTTGTCGTTCTTATCAGTAAGGCGGTCAGAGGACCCTTGCTTATCAATTCTTCGTCAGATGCATAAGCCCCGTTAGGCTTATTACTCAGAAAGCCCTTCGGTCTGCTGCTCATTTTGCGACAGGGACAAACCCTTCATTTTTCATCTGACAATTTTATGTCTGGTATTGTTATTATTTGAGAATGGCGGCGCTCTCTTCCAACTGGAAGAAACTGCAGGCAAAGCTCAAGGAAGAGGCTGCGTCAAAGCCATCTCTCAAGCGTAAATCAGATACCTTAACGAATCCACCACCCAAAAAGTCCAAGGTGCAAAAGTCCTCCCCAAAGCCGAAAAGAAGACCAGCAAAAGAAACTCAAACAACAGCCAAAAAGAAAATGGGTGGTGTTCATAGTTCGAAAATTGAGGAGACAATACCTGGGACCTCAACCTCTCTTGCACTCTGGGCCGAAGACAATGATGTATCTGCAGAGGCCTTGGCAGAAGCATACAGTCTAGGAGCCAAGGATAATTCGATGATGCTCGCCTCCGCAAAGGACAAAATCAATCATGGACTCACAGAAGGAATTGAAGTCGGGAAGTACATCGCTATTGATTGCGAGATGGTTGGCGTGGGGCCAGGCGGCTATGAATCAGCCCTCGCTCGTGTGAGCATTGTCGATTTTCATGGTGTGCAGATTTACGACTCTTATGTGAAGCCCAAGGAGAAGGTCACCAATTGGAGGACGGCGGTCAGCGGCATTGATCAAAAGAAGATGAGATTTGCTCGGGAGTTTGAGGAAGTGCAAGCAGATGTCTACAAGCTTCTCCAAGGTCGAATATTAATCGGGCATGATCTCAAACATGATCTAGAAGCCCTTATTCTCAGCCATCCTGGGAAAGATATTCGCGACACCGCTAAATTCCCGGGTTTCAAGAAATATGGCAATGGCAGAAAGCCAGCTCTTCGGGTTCTTGCTCAGCAAATCCTTGGCGTCGAAATACAAGGTGGTGCACATTCTAGTATTGAGGATGCGCGAGCGACCATGTTACTCTTTCGCAAGCACAAACAGGCGTTTGACATGGATCATGCGAACCGATATGCCCCAAAACCGTCAATCAGTGGTCAGAAAGGGACCAAGTCGAAGAAGAAAAGAAAGTAATGAGGGATAGCAACAAGAGCGTCTTCACCAACAGTTTTATTGAGATACCCATGTAGTAACAATTTCTGTATTCTGGACAATCATAATACGTCTTATTCATCGTCTGCAGCTAGTCGATTCCTCTCCATTTTTCTTAAGGGTGTCAGTTAAACAATTCTACCAGCGAGTACTTCTACGTTCGAGGCGAGTTCATAAGGAACATCTATTATACTGTTATCACAAGATAGTAGCTCCTTTACCAGTGAAAATATATCTCAAATAGAAATATTTGTAGCTTGGGTGTACTGTTGAACAAATACATGCGTCCAGAACCCTTCGACCCATTATGGCTAGATGCATCACTGAGATAAGATAAGGCCACCACTGTAACTCGTTACGCGTCTCAACGCGTCTCCTTCCCCTTGACAAACGAACAAATCAACTCTATCACAATGTCGCAACCAATACTCTCATTAACACCTGACGGAAACAAAACTAAAGCTGTGGCGAATCTCTTGCCATGCCGTATACATCATGATGGTCCAATAGACCCTGCATCGACATATTGGACACCTATTGTCACGGAGGGTATGTCCCTGGGTGCAAACCTCGATACCGTAGAAATTTACTGACAATTTGATAAGATGGTACTAAACTAGCATTCTTTCGAGGCAGAAAGCTTCAAGGGAAAGTAGTGAAGCTACCAGAACAATGCCGAGGTGTAGTTGTCGAACGAGTTCCCGAAAAAGATCCCAAAAGTGCCAACGGGGAAGCAGTAGAGGATCTTGATGCCGAACAAGAGCAAGAACCTATAGGGAGCATGCAAATAACTTCCGAGTTTGACGAGATGGTGTTTTGGGGACACGAGACGGTGGCAGATGCCAGCGCAGACCCTTATATCCGCAGTATGGAGGAGTGGCTTCAGACAGCTGACCGGGTATGGCACGATTTTAATTGCAGCAATGATACGGTGCTAACTTTTACAGATTCATTCTTATTCAACCCCCGAAGATACCGCACAGAAATGATGTGAACGACTGACAAAATATCCGTCATGGCGATCAGTTTCCCTACAATCTCGAAGAGCGATTTTGACTTTAAATCCACCAAGATACCCCAACCCAATACTCGAGCCCTATCTCCTAACACAGAAGATAGTGTTAACTTATGATATACCCCGCCATGTTTTTTGAGAATGGGATCATGAGCTCATACAACAGGAGGATCACGGTTATGCTCTCGACACACCCAGGAGTCTCATGCCCTTTATAGCCAAAGCATTGCTTCCAAGGTCTCTATTCGGGTATTTAGATGTATGCTACAAATAATACAAGTCTGTGATTTTTGAAATTACCATTTTTCTTCCCCGCGATTCAATGCGCTAGCATTGAATGTCTCACTCATCAGTACTGGTTAAAGATGTACTAAACCAGTCGTAGAGGAGCCATGTATCCATCCAGGTATTGCCAATAAACGGTGCTCTTAAGTTGGTCAAGTCGTTTGAGTCTCCTGCGGAAGTTTCACCATCGATATACCACAAAGGCGGCCTCCCAAGTGATTGCTTGTTCCTCTTAGCAATTCCCCCTCTTCTGTCTCCTGTAGACGTTCCATTTCTGTTAGAGCCAGGAAGATACTTCTTGTATTGCCTTGGATCAACATAGGTATAGAGGCGCCCACGACCCGGGGTGTTCCTCAACTACCTGCGTTCAGGGGGATATCCTTCCGATAGCGCTCTAACTGTGACTTTTTTATCGCTGTTTTCGTTCCAATCGTGTATCATTATATCAAAATCTCGATAGTCCTTGTAGCGGGAGTGTGAACAGCTCGAATTCTAAACCTGATGCCCAACCAGGTGAAAGATTCGGATTCCACTCTGGGTTCCCGATAAAGTGAGGAATCGTGAGCGCTGTGCTGAAATCTGAGAGCTTGCCGCCGATGATTTGTCTGTATCCAACATCTAGGTCAACAATTCCAAGTCGTTGAATGTACTTGATATCTTGGAGGAGTCTCTTGGGCGCTTTTGTTATTCAAATCCTCTTCCGCCACTCCAAACTCCTTCACAATACCTCGAATGGGTGGAAGGCTACCGTCACTGCAGAGGAACCGAGACCTCATATCTTGAAGACCAGGATCCATTCCATCAAGGTTGAAGTCGAGTTGAAGATGCCCAAATGCGTCCATCATGGCTTTTTCGTTCTCATCATTCAACAGAACATAACCGAAACACTTTATAGCCAGTTCCTCGTGATCAGCTTCTTGAAACCGGCCAAATGCACGGCATTCGCAATTGAAAGGCTCGGAGTAAGGATAAAAGGTGCTAAGAGCCTCACGTTTATTCTTGCTGGCCTCGTCTGCGGGTGAGACCCAACTTTCGTCGCTAGTGAATCTGAACTGTTTTCTGTTGGCTTGTGGCTGCAGTCTCTCCAACTGATATGGTGCTTATAAGTTTTAGAGCATAGATATGATCTCTAATCTTTACTTTGGAGACATAAGAATGAATTCCATCCCCTACGTATTCCAAGAAGTCGATATTTTGGGGGCCTTGGAAGTCGAATGGTTTCAACTTAGGACCATCACACTGAGGAAGCGGCACTAAGTCGCCGTTGGACTGTGGCCTGTCGGGATATATGATCTTTCATGTATACGAGAAATATTAGTCAGTGAAAAGACAGTTGTAATGGATGGTTAATTGCATGAGGTATGTGGTGGAAATCCATGGTTCTCCTTGCCTTATAAGTACATTCAACAGCAGACTCAATTACCTAGGTGCCTTGCTCTGTAACTCTTCCTATTACAGGACACAATTCCAACTGTTCAGTCTGCATATGCTTCTAATTTTAATAAGTCGGCCTTCTAGGTCTATTGTTGCTGTTTTGTTGCTATTCCCGAACAAAGAACTGTTACCGCTTTACTTAGCACTTGTCTGGCATCGTGACACTCGCTGATAGAATGTCTTTGCGCTTCTTTGCTTGTCTGCTTCCCTTTGACGAGTATGTGTCTCAATAAGCATTTGGAGTTCAAATATGGTAATTCATTTCATCAACAAAGACTGAAATGTCCAATACAATCGATTTAGGGTATTTGCATTGTGACCAGGCTGTATACACCAGTGGCCATAGAATTGTTCTCCCCCGGTATTTTGGGCTGGTGAAATGGGGCCCCTGGCATCTCACTGATAATTTGAAATTATGGCTGACATGTCCTTCTTCCAATACAGCAGAGTATTTGTTGTATATCTCGTGAATTGAATTATTGGCATCTATTTCTCGTCCAGGTCTGTTGTGATGCCGATCTCTTGGGTTGCTTCAACATCCCGTTGAACAAACTCAAGCTTGTTCTTCAGTCGAGTAAAGCAATCCTTTCCTAATGGCAATCTCAGGATCTTTCCTTTCAAATGACCTGCCGCTCCCTCTCCAGTTGCCACCTCAAAGATGATTTCTACAGCCTTCTTAGGATCTCCAGGCTGCTTTCCCGTTGCCTTCTCAAATTTCTGGAGCGTCGCTTCCAATACAGTTCCTTGGTATGCCTTTTCGCCTGAAATATTGCTCTTGATACTGGCGTCAAGGAAGTTTGTGCGGAATGCCCCGGGCTCAACCAGCAGGACATTGATGCCGAACTCTTTGACCTCCTTGGACAAACTCTCACTCAAACCTTCGAGAGCGAACTTGCTAGCACTGTAGAGTCCGCAGCTAGGCTGTGCATCTTGGCCAGCGATACTGCTAACATTGATGATGGTTCCGGAGCCACGGCCTCTCATTCCTGGGAGTGCAGCCTGAATGGTGTAGAGCGGACCGAACAAATTTGTCTGGATTTGATGTTCGGCCTCAGCCTCTCTGTTGCGAAGTTAGCTAGCGTTCATTAATTTGCAGAATACATATGACTCACGTAAAGAGCTCGATGCCCCCCAAGACAGAGTATCCAGCGTTATTCACCAGAAGGTCGATTCTTCCATAGATATTCTCTGCATCTTGAACTTTCTTGGCAATGCTAGCCTTTGATTCGGTCAGATCAACGGTGATGATCTTTCCGCCAGCTTCTTCGATTTGGCGGACAGCATCTGCCGATCTTGTTGTGTCTCGTACAGTTGCGATAACACGGTGCCCAGCCTTTAAAGCTCGCAAGCTAAGAAGCAGCCCAAAGCCGTTAGAACTTCCGGTGATGAGCCAAACTGGAATCGACATTTTGATCGTGTTATTGCTGTGGTAAAACCTGAAGTTTAGCGCAAGTATTCGTGTTATTGATTATTAAATTGACCTACCGGTCATTTGTCTTATAGTATTGGCATCACGGACTTATGGCTCTTTATTCCCGTTTATCTTCGTTTGGCGACAATCATACGGTGATGAAACTCCACAGCAATTGGCTTAACGCCGATCACGTATCGGAGCATTGCGTGCGTATCTCAGACGCTATTCGAAGTTTGAATACGCCCATCGTTTTTCCCGGCTTTGCTGATGAATAAATTCGGACATTAGTCGTAACGCCTACGGATAAGATGATATCGCCAGCATCCACACCAAATACATGAAGGCATTGATTCAACAAATGACACGATTTGTAGAGCATCTGACTACAGCGATGCATGTTAGGGTGAGGATGATGTCTATGTCACTGAGAAAACGACAAATATTCTCTTGGAATAGGACAAGAACCTTGTTTGCCCAACTCAGTCATCAAGTCCTAGACTAATGCCAACATGGCTCTTCACTAGCCAATCGAATGAGTGCCGGTGAGCTTGAAACCATCGCCCCTTCGGTCCAGCCTAGACGGCATAAACATTTTCGCAACAAGCCACTGTATTATTCTTTGCTCGCAGATCTCTAGCATGAATAGAGAATATGACCAATGTCCATCCTTAGATACTTTCCTCTGA
The DNA here is from genome assembly GCA_002980475.2 of Fusarium beomiforme. NCBI lineage: Eukaryota > Fungi > Ascomycota > Sordariomycetes > Hypocreales > Nectriaceae > Fusarium > Fusarium beomiforme. The sequence goes on along the minus strand of PVQB02000387.1, from coordinate 69,451 downwards.
ATCTGATTTCCCTCGCGCCGTTGTAAGCGCCTTTGATGGCCTCCTCAGTTGCATCGGCTATGCAAACTACCGCCACGACCCTTCCACCGTGAGTCACGAGCTGGTCCCCTACCCACAGAGTGCCTGCATGAAACAACAACACATCTATAGGAACGCTTAGATAGATATTTCGAGGTTCTGGGGATTTGCTTCTTACCTTGCGGCAACTCTCTAAAGTCGATGGCCTCGCCGACTTGATAAGCCACGGGATACCCACCAGAGGCTAACACCAGAGAGACTGCGGCCTTTTGTTGAAACCCCATGTGTACCCGTTCAAGTTGCGTCTCGGTATAAGCCATCATGATGTTTGCAAGATCTGAGTCATAGTCTAGGAGCGGAAACAAGGCCTGCGCCTCAGGGTCACCGAACCGAGCGTTATATTCCAGGAGCTTTGGCCATTTGCAGTCTGCATTATCCCAGTACAGATGAAACCAACGAACTTGTAGCCTGGAGTTTATCAGATCCGCAATGACTAGGGAAAGGAATTCAGCGTGTTCTTGCCTTCGTTCTGGAGTCCTCTGATCGTGGGTCCCAGGATCGTCTGCTGAATCTCTTGGATTTCCTCAAAGGTGAAAAGATCCGATGGGATACACACGCCCATCCCGCCTCTATTAGGCCCAAGATTACCGTCATATATTCTCTGGGCATCTTGTCCGACCGGGAAAAGCTTCCATGGTTTTCCGTCTGTAATGACGGTGACATTCAACTCACGACCAACCAGAAACTCTTCAATGACAATTTCTTCTCCCGCGTCTCCAAAAGCACGCTCAACCATGATCTTGTTGACAGCATCTTCTGCTTCTTCCTTATTTCTCGAAAGAAATACATCTTTCCCCGCTGCCAAGCCTGACGCTTTCATGACGTGTCTGCTTGTTAGCTGGCTTTGTAAGAACGAAATAGCTTGAGAAGGCGATGAGAAGCTTCGATATCTTGCTGTTGGGATGATATTGCGTTCCATAAATGCTTTTGCCCAGCTTTTGGAACCTTCAATTCTCGCGGCGTCCTTTGAAGGTCCAAAGACTCGGAAGCCCTGGCTTTCGAAGAAATCTACTGCCCCGGAAATAATAGAAGAGTCGGAACATGGAACAACCAGATCAATGTGGTGGGCTCGAGCAACTTCCAGCATCCCCGTGAGATCCGGAGCATTGATACTTGGGTCGCTATTCATGATCTTGCTCGATCCGCGAGCAGTGCCCCCATTTCCAGGAACATAAATGATCAATTCCACTTGAGGGGACTGGCTGAGTGACCAAGTGATGGCATGTTCTCTTCCACCCCCACCAATCAAGAGTACACGTATCTTACGCCTGGAAGAAGCTCATGGTTAACTTTGGATACTTTATCAGTAGATGTTTGAAATATGGCGTTTAAACCACGGTTTCGGTCCAAAGATGTATTGTCAATATCCCCTAAACGGAGGCCGAAGAAGATTTTGAGACTTATATTCCCTCCAAAGATAACTTCGGCATCTGACCACGGCTATACGATTCCACAGTCGCCCTTACAATTACTCCAAGTGCTGGCACATCCCCAATATATTTCAAGGAGGCACATTCGATGCATGCACCGCTTTCATCACATGCAAGGCCGTGTTCCATATACCCACATGGGGCTGAGCTGATACCATGGTTGTGTGGATACCCACTGAACACACCTCTTTAAAAGTGCAGCATGAGAAATTGGGACTACACCGAGGTAACACGAGCGGAGCGTGGCTGTTCCATAAACTTCAATTAGAGAACGGTGGTGGTTACACGAAACCACTTCTAGGAAATGGTGGTCGTGCGGGGGCAAGCTATCGTGCTATTCACAGTACTTCATCGCAAGTCTGAACGTCTGCGCAGCCTTGGAACCTTCGCCAACACTGGCAGAAAATCATTTCTTGAAAATCTCCCTTAAGCATCCTATGTAAGTCTGGTACACAGAGTATTTCACTTTGCTTTGAACATGCCTTCTTATTCACGGACGATTATACTATCAACATATGAGAGGATACGCCATCTCATTCGCAAGACACCTTGTGTCACTTCACACGAGCTATCCAAAGCGGTTTCAAGGACATGCAATCATTTGGAAGGTGTGACGGTCATTCCGAAGTGTGAGAACTCCAGGTCTCCGGGTCGTTCAAATACCGGGGGGTTTTGAACAAACTCCTTCAGTTGAGCCCTGAGCAGTTGGACCGTGGTCTGGTGACTTATAGTACTGGTATGTGACTTAACAAGCCTTACGATTATAAGTGAAATTACCGATGGATTTGGACTGAATCAATACTTGATGTTAGGAAATCATGCTCTTGCCCTTCTGATGGCAGCAGAAAAGATGTCCAAAGTCCGTGGATAGACTATACCACTTGAGATCTACGTCCCAGGTTCAATCTCGAATGACAAAATTTCCGCAATAAAGTCCTACACGTCTACTAACACACTCGTCTTTCAAGGAGATGGCCTGGACTGGTGCGCAAAGGAAGCAATGGGGGCCTGCAGACGCATGAGAATGAGTTTTGTTCCACCAACCAACGACTTGGACATAATATTGGGCCAGGCAACAGCTGCTGCCGAATTCCAGGATCAGCTTGTAGCCGCCGACATTGGAGAACTCGATGCAACTGTCGCACCGTGTGGTGGAGGGAGCCTTTTATCCGGCTGTGCAGTGTGGTTTCGAGGCCTGCCAACTCAAGTCTGGGGAGCCGAACCTCAATTTGATGGTCCAGGACTTCATGCAAGTTTGCAAGCCGGTGTAATTCTTCCAAAAAAGAAAAAAGGTCTGGGGGAATGACGATCGCAGATGGACAGCGAACGACTCTCAGTCCAAAAAGCTGGGCAATCCTGAGCGACCAACGAAACCTCCAATACTCTATTGTTGTTACGGAAGCTCAAATACGTCAAGCAATGTCGCGGTACCATGGTGAATCCAATGGATTTGTTGATCCAAGTTCCGCCATTGCAATGGCTGCATGTTTGAAGTAGCACAACATTAAGTCGCAATTCGTAATGCTACTGCTGCCACGAAAATTGGTGTGCTACTCAGCGGAGGTAACATCGGTGCCGAGACATTTCACAACTTGGCAAATAGCAATGAATAAATGTACTGAGACTGGGCAAATGGCTCAGGATTGCCTCTAGGGAGAGCATCTGTCCTTTCGGCTCTCGTTACAGTTTGATAGCACCTTTGATCCTTTATTACAATTTCAACATACTTCCTTGAAACGGCCAACATTCACAGGTTGCTACACCGAATCCCTCATATCTAAGAGAAAGATGTCTCCAGAGCCCTTGCGGGTTTTATTGTTAGGCTCTGGTGGTAGAGAACATGCTCTGGCGTGGAAACTCTGCCAGTCGCCTCTCGTTGAGCTTATCATAGTACTTCCAGGAAACGTTGCAACAGAAAAGCTTGACAAGACGAAAAATTATATGTACGAGTCACTTCATCAATCTCTCAGAATTTCTAAAATGCATAACATCAACTTGGCTGTCTTCACCAGAGAAACCGATCTTGCAGCAGGGGGCTGTAGACTTATTCTCGCAAGGTAAATTCTTCTCGAAGGGGCAGCGTCAACCATCACCTTCAAAAAATCTTCGTCCATATTTAATGTCGTATGGTTAACAGGTTTGCAGAGGGCATACGATGTATCGGCCCACCAAAGAAAGTATCACTGCTCGAAAACTCGAAGATCTTGGCGAAGGAATTCATGAACAGGAACGAAATTCTAACAGCCCCCTATGGCCACTTTTCTTCTAGCGAAAAAGCCTTACAATACATAGAGGAACAAATCGCTCATGGGACAAAGAAACTAGTTCTCAAACATCCAGGCATCGAAACCAGGCAAGGTGTCTTCATCGTTGAAACGCTTGAAGAAGCGCAGCGCACATTGGCCACTTAGTTTGTTGGTAATACATCCAGCGGTCCATCTGGTCAGCCAGTATTTGATATACTCGTTGAAGAATTCATTGAGGGTCCCGAGGTCACCATCATGAGAAATATGAAACCTGTCATCGAAGCAGTGAGCAGGAAGATGTTGATTCACATGATTGAGCAAGATGGAACAAGAGAAATTTAAATTTTGTTTGGTGTTTCACATCATTGCTCCAATGGTAATAACTACCTACCTTACCCATCTACAGTACATCGACGCGGACAGTTACCTCACTGCTGAACTCAGTACCTGCTGAAGCAGCGCTTATGAGCACCCAAGCAGCTGTGTACCTCAGGTACAGAGATAGGTAAGTTCTCGGCTGCATGCACATTTGGCCTGGGGTATTGAACCTTTTATTTTCACACCTTGTTTGCGTTACATTCTCCTTTTTGCACCTTTCTTTGCCATCTCCTCCCACCAACCCTCCTTTGCTTCTCCGGGCTGCTCCCAACCACTCACGCACCAGCGAGTGACGCCTTATTCTTATCACGCACCGCAGATCCATATCTTTAACCAATGACTGAAGGAACACTTGAAGTTCTCGTTATCGGGAAGGGTGCCCGAGAGCATGCATTGGCCTGGCAACTGAGTCGAGCCAAATCAGTTAAACATGTTTTTGTATTCCCTGGCAATGCTGGCACATAAGAGGTTGCAGCCAGTAATGGCGCAGCAGCTATTTCCACATTTGACAGCCCCAGTTCGGAATATGGCGATCTTGCCAAACGTGCCAAGGACGTTGGCATAGGTTTGGTCGTTGTTGGCCCTGATGATGACGTGGTGAATGGCATCGAAGAGTTCTTCCGCGAAGGTCAGGGACATCCTTCGACCTCCATTCAGCAAGCTCAACTGAGTATTATTTAGTTGGCGTGCCCTGCTTCGCTCCTTCGCGCGAAGCCGCTGAACTTGAAGGCTCCAAAGTATTTGCGAAAGAGTTCATGAACAAGTTTGGCATTCCGACTGCCCACCACAGGAGTTTTGACAACATCGAGGCTGTTAGCGCATACGTGCGCCGTGTCTTCACCGACAAAGACTACCGCATTTTCATCAAGGCAGATGGCCTCGCCGCTGGGAAGGGTGTGGTTCTCCCCGAAACACCAGAAGAAACACTGGAGGATCTTCGCAGTATCATGAACGACGGCAAATTCTCTACAGCAGGGTCCTCGGTGGTTATCTAAGAGTACATGGATGGGTACGAAATTAGTATTTTGACCTTTAGCGACGACAAGACGTTCTTTTCTCTTCTGGCCGGCCAAGACCACAAACGCATTCTCGAGGGAAACAAAGGGCCCAACACTGGAGGCATGGGGGGTTATTCGCCCGTACCGATGGTAACTCCAGAAGTCTTACAAAAGATTGATCAAACGATCCTGAAACCTACATTCGATTCCCTTGCAAAAGAAGGTGAGTAGCCCATCCTGATTCACTTCAAATTAGCGCTTACAATCTTTCTAGGCCGCCGCTTTTGTGGCCTTCTATTCACTGGAGTCATGGTCACGAAGTCTGGCCCTAAGGTCATTGAGTACAACGTCCGCTTTGGCGATCCTGAGACTCAAAGCTCAATGCTACTTATCGACGAGGATACCGACCTTGCGAGTGTTATGATGTCATGCACAAACAGGACTCTGGAAAACATCAAAAGCACTATCAAGGTGAAGCCTGGGTTTGCCTGCAATGTTGTCATCGCATCCGGGGGGTATCCAGGTGACTACACGGTTGGAAAGGCCATCACGCTAAAATCCCGGCCCGATGGTGTAGTCATTTTCCACGCTGGAACTCGGAACGATGCAGGGTCTTTGCGAACAGCAGGAGGGCGTGTATTTTCGGTTTCTGCTTATGGTGATACGCTTGAAGAGGCGAGGCGCAAGGCATACTTGGGTGTTGAGTGTGTGTCTTTTGAGGACATGGTATACAGGAAGGACATTGCATTAGGGGGTCTAGCCAAGTGATTGGCAGAGTCACCAATCTATATCCTAGAGAAGTTAAAAGATAAAAGAATGGCTAGATAGCTTAGATGTGAGACTCAATCATATGCAGTAAGTATCATCTTGCGCGTTCGCAACTACAACCCGCGGGTTCGGACGTGCACAGGCATATCATCCTTAACTCGCGGCGGTGAGTCTGTTCCAACCTGATAACAGCGATCGCCCCAGACAGTCGGTCGTGCCTTTGGAGAGTTTGGCGTTCCCCTGGAAACACAGCGCAAATCAGTAACGTAGCCAACTGGTAAATTAGAAGAGGGCTTACTTGATTCGATCCCATTCCTCCCATGCACACTCAATATCGAAGCACCTCGCTACAAGTACCATGGCCAGTTTTACCTCGACCGTGGCAAGATGCTGACCAATGCAAATTCGTGGCCCAGCCTCGAATGATCGGAAGCCATTTGGTGGAGGAAACAAAGGATCCTCGGGATCCGTTACGAGGAATCGTTCTGGCAGAAATTCCCAAGCGCGATGCCAGATCTCAGGATCGCGATGAATTGCGAATGACCCGTCCCAAACAATGAAATCCTCGGTGGGCAGCTTCTTCCCCTCGAACCCGGGATCAGAGCCTGGAGGTCCTACGAGGAAGAACCCAGGTTCGCCACGGCGCATTGAACCGACATTAGTATGATAGCGCATGGATTCGCGAAAGACAGCTAGTGTGTATGGAAGCTGGTTCAGCAGTTGCGGGTTCTCTCTTATCACATCTGCAGCGTCCCAGGCATTCGGCCCCAGGACTGCATCGTGCTCTTCTCGCAACTTAGCCAAGACTTCGGGATATTGGCTAAGTAAGCGGAAAAGCCAAGCGATAGTAGCAGCAGTGATATCAAAGCCCGCAAAGAGGAAAGTGTTGATCTGCCCAATGGCCATCTCAAGAAAGTCAGCATCAAGCTCCATGCTCGACTGGTTCTTGCTGTCCTGTCCTGCTGCTTTCTGTTCAGCTCTCTCAGCATCAAGAGCCTGGACAATGAGATCGACAAGTGTCTTTCCCTTTGCTGTGCGATCCTGTTGAAGCTTGTTCATGCGTTCCTGAAGTGCAGGGGTGAAGCTCTTGACAAGAGTGTTGTAGTCCTGCCAGAGTTTGAAATGGCGCCATGGGTTGTAATATTGAATGAAGTTGGCAGGATTGACGAAGAAGTACAATCTAGAAATGCTGTCAAGGAGGGCGGCACAAACGGGTGAGCTTTTCCCCCATTGCTCATGAATGCGAATATTCCTATGACATTATTAGTATCCAGTGCTTGACGCCTTAGACCTCTCGACATCTGAGTTAGTGGAACTTACAGAAAGAGACGAATGATAACGTCTAGCGTAAGGTTGGAGGTGGCATCTCCAAGCGGGAAGACCTCTCCCCATTCTCCGTCCTTACCTGCTTTGCTCTTGAGAATACTGGCAAAATCCTCCACCTCTTCAAGGATGTCTGGGATACGACTATTGATATTTTGAATACTGAAAGCTGGGCTCAGCCTTTTACGCCAGAGCTTCCACTCAGCACCCTCCATGGAGGCCAAGTCGCGGTTCTTTGTTAGTGGATAAAGAACATGTTTTTGTTCATAAGCCTTGGGCAATGAATGCTCCTGTGTAAACTGAGCAGAAACATTTGCGTTGAGAGAGATAACCATGGGGGCCGTGAATGGCCACGTGTCGATATAAGCAACAGGTGGGCATTTTGTGCATTGGGGGAATAGTTCTCGCCAATTCTCTTGAATCTTCATCATCAGATAGTCGCCGTGAGCGTCAGGTGGAAGTGTCGAAACGAGCTTCCCAATAACTTCAAGATGGCCGAGAATCATAGAATGTTTCATGATAGGCTATCATCAAGAATCAGAAACTGGGTTGGTGAAACGGGGACTGTGAAATGTACAATGCCTTGATCTTTAAGAGCCTGGAACTTCTTGCGAACTCGATATCCTTTTCGAAATGCGTGGACAAGCAACGCGACTATTATCACGCCGAAGAAGCGGATGAAGCGCGTAAGGGGCGGGGACCCGTCATCCTGAAGACCAAGAAGCCACATCGTGGCCAATAGAACTCGTTGCACTTGTAAGGTCAAGTATCGAGGAATTTTAGAGATTCAGGGACCGTTGAGAAGATGAGATTGCATTCTTGTCAAGGGAAAGATATGTGTTTTCTCCTGTCAGACAGCCACGAAAAGATCCTGGTCGAGATTGACCAATCGGCTGTTACATAATGAAGCACAATTGCCCCGCCATCACTAATTGCTGTAAACTTTAAAAGGTGATCAGTAAGCGGACAATTGTAGTTACCATCAACTTGGAGTAGTGTATTTTAATGGTAGACACTATGGGACTTTCAGGGTTCGAGGCTCGGTGCGATGTTATTCAATCCAAACTCTAAATTCGGAATAGGCGTATCCTGAGTCGCTTCAAGCTGATCGATGGGTGACTGGTGCGCATAAAAAGACAAAAAATGGAGAAAGGCTAGCGTTATCCATCGAATCATGATGATTTGGGGATTAGGTCTCTTGATCCAACGGCGTTGGCGTCGGGGTACAGTGCTCCGATGTGGGGTTCTGAGAACGGATAGGATATGGATGAATGCATGTAACCAGACATATAATACTGCCCCTCTTCGCACTTTCTACTCCTATATGTTATTCTTGTACTTAATAAGTGTTTGTTACTGAGAATTTATTTATTATGTCTATGTCAGTCGAAGATGCCACCAAGGTGCGAGAGGGCTTCCCTAAACCCTTTCCTGATACTCCCAACAACGTAGTTGAGCAGCTTCGCTTGAATGGAAAGGTCCTCGTTGTCAATGGAGCTGCCGATGGTATAGGATATGCAGTAGCTGAAGGCTACGCTGAGGCAGGCGGAAATGTTGCGCTCTGGTACAACTCGTGAGTTGCCAATATCAATACCGATCCTTCACGGCAGGCAAACTGACCCATGTCTTAGGAATGAGGTTGCCATCGAGAAGGCTAGACTACTATCAGAGCAGCATGGTATCAAAGCTTCTGCTTACAAGGTCGACGGTTGGTGTGCACCTCTGATAATTGTAGACTTTGATGACAGCTGACACAAGTGCTTCTCCAGTATCCGATGCTCAGCAAATTCAAGATGCCTTGACAGCTGTCCTCAACGACTTTGGCAAGATCGATGTTTATGTGGCAAATGCAGGTGAGAGTTTCCAGACAACGGAGCACGTAAACATTGAAAGGGAACTAAGGCATGAGTGAAAGGCATGGCGATTTCAAAACCTATTCTCGAGCAAACTTTGGAGGAATACAAGAAGCAGATGTCGGTGAACGGTAAGTAATCAATTTCAAATCTTGATGCATGTACTAACAAACATGAAGTCGACGGCGTTGTTTTCTCTGCCAAATATGCTGGTGAGATCTTCAAACGTCAAGGTTTTGGCAACTTCATAATCACCTCCAGCATGAGCGCCCATATCGTCAACGTGCCAACCGATCAACCAGTATATAACGGTAGCAAAGCCTTTATAACCCACTTTGGAAAGTCTCTAGCCCGGGAATGGCGCGAATTTGCTCGTGTTAATATTGTCTCTCCTGGGTTCTTCGATACAAAGATGGGTGCGAGCCCTCAGGCGCTTAATGAGGCGTATCGGATGGCTGTTCTTGGAAGACAAGGTCATGTCAAGGAGATCAAGGGCCTTTACTTGTACCTTGCCAGTGATGCGTCAACTTATATGACAGGAAGTGACCTCCTGATTGACGGAGGATACGTACTACCTTAGACAGTAAAATAAAGGGGCCCCTTAAGGTTCAATGGTATTTCAATTTATTGCTATCTATTGACTTTTGCATGCGATTGATAATCAGTCTTTCTCTTTAGCCTTAAGAAAGCCGGAGTCACTAAACCACAAGTGTTTTGATCTTTGCATATGTTATTATAGGCGAATATAAGCTTTCAGCCATAGTTCTAAGCTCCGAATAACACATCTTTGCATCCATCTCAAATGATGATACCCAGATCGTCCGCACGACTTTCTTAGGTCATAAAGTGCACTATTCGTCTCATCAGATGTAATTCATTTGACACAATATCGACGTTGTAGTGGATTAGCCTCCTGCAGCTCCAGTGTACCCAGCAAATCAATTCCCATTCTCGATTGCTCATGACTGGGAGGTGGCATCGCTAATGCAGTCATATTCCCCTCACTCGGAGGACAGTGCCCCGAGGATGGCACCACCTGACTGGGACTACAGGGGGAGTTTCTTGGGATGTATGAGTATACGATAGTACAAATACTGTAATTTCAACAGGAGACACACTTTCAACCTTTGACCTCAGACCCTTCCTACGAAAGTTGACACAATGAGTGAGACGGTTAGTAGATTCATGGCATATCAAAAATCTTGGCTGACATCAACTTGATAGAACCCATCCTGCTTTTTGTATGGTCCTGAAGATGCTCGATTTGGTGAAAGACCAATCCCTCAAATTGAAGACCCAGATGATGTGATTGTAAAGGTTGCGTATACTGGCGTTTGCGGCAGTGATGTGAGTACCAGCTCAATACTATTCTATGTGACCCATACTAACATGGGCAGGTCCATTTCTGGACGGATGGCGGATTTGCAAGAAAAGTGTCTGAGGAGCATCCCTTGGTAATGGGCCATGAAGCTTCAGGAGTTATCCACAAAGTTGGTCCAGCAGTCTCGCACCTCAAGCCTGGCGATCGCGTAGCAATTGAACCTGGCTTTTCATGCAAGAATTGCACCTACTGCAAATCTGGACGTTACAATCTCTGCCGGAAAATGAAGTTTGCCGCAGATCCACCATCCACTCACGGGACTCTTTCTCGATTCTTCAAGATCCCTGCTGATTTTGCATATAAACTTCCCGACACAATAAGATTGGAAGAGGCAGTTCTCGTGGAGCCTTTGAGTGTTGCTGTTCATGGTGTTCGTCTCGCCGATGTAAGGCCTGGTCGGAGAGTCATAGTCCAGGGGGCGGGGGCAGTGGGTTATCTCACTGCGGCTACAGCGTGGGCCTATGGAGCCAAGCAGGTTGTAATTACCGACATCAACGCGACGAAGCTCGAGTTTGCAAAAAAAGGTCTCAATTGTCAAACGTTCAGACCGCAGGCTGATTGCACGCCTGAACAAGAAGCTTCTAGGCTGAAACAAGAGAATAGCCTCGGCGAAGGTGCCGATGTTGTCTTGGAATGCACTGGAGTTGAATCGTCAGCGCAGACGGGAATATTTTCCTTGGGACCTGGTGGTATTTTTGTTCAAATCGGACTTGGCAAAGCCATGCAAACTTTGCCTATTCATGCCATGTGCGAGAGAGAGATGGTTGTCAAGACTTCTTTTCGTTATGGTCCTGGGGATTTTGAGATCGCTCTTGGGCTACTTGCATCAGGAAGAGTCTCGGTGTCGTCCTTGATCAGCAGTGTCACACCCTTCGATCAGGCTCCTGAAGCGTGGAAGAAGACTTTGAAAGGTGAGGGTATTAAGAATTTGATTCAAGGGGTACAAGATTGAGACAGACGTGCATGGGTTCTTTTTTTTAGTTCAGCGCGTGGGTGAAACAAATATGAGAATGCCATAGTGTCTCTCAAATATACCCATGAAAAGGAAATAACCTTCGGACACCAAGCATGTACACGTCCCTTGGTGATCGTAACCTGAAGAAATAGTATTTCCGTTGCATTGCCGCTAGCAGCCACCTAGTGTGATAATAGAAGCCCCTATAACAAATGGTGTTGAGTCCAACGACATGAGAGTAGAAGAGCAGGTCAACGACAGAAAGACCAGGAATATGGTCCTAAACCGTCATACTTGATTCGAACTGTGAATATTGAGCTTATTTTCTCATTTCTGTTCTTGAACGTGCTCCTCCGACCGCTGGCTTATAGAAAATCCAGCTCATATGTCAGCCTTATTGTCACCTCCACTTCTTACCAATTTTGTTTAGTGGTTATCAAGAATAAGTAATCATGACTCAAGCGCAAATTTTGCTCCGATCTATAATTGCATAAGTTTCATAATTGGCAATTGATCCTGATATCAAGATCTTCATTTTCGCAAACGAATTTTGCTCATCATGGCTGACTCGCCACGGACAGTGGCCTCTTCGCCCCGACGAAACAGCCAACGGGCGAAGACTCTCCAATCAACGATGTCAACTAATAACAGTCGCGATGGGGCTTTAGTATTGCATGCCAATTCTTCAGCCACAGCTTGGTGGTCCCGCTTTCGTTATCCAGTCATCACAGCTGGAATTGTCCTTTTATTGAGTCCATTTACATTTTTATGGCTGGGTCAAGAGTCAATTGATCGTACGAATTATGCAGAGCGTACCAAGCGAATTCTCAAGACAACTCCGTAAGACCATTCCTATCTTGCTCATGGGAATATTACTGACAGTGCACAGTCTGATCGATGGTCACAATGATCTACCATTCATGCTCCGTCTTGAACTCAAGAACCGTATCTACGATGAACGCTTTGACTTCAGTAATCGATTGCTCGGCCATACAGATTTACAGCGACTGAGGCAAGGTATGGTCGGCGGCCAATTCTGGAGCGTGTACGTGGACTGTGATGAACAGCAAAAGCATTTCGAGGATCCTTCCGTGAGTCACAGCCTTTTTGCGGAAATTCTTTTCGTATTGGGCGCATTGCTAACCTCATCAAAGTGGATCGTCCGCGACACGCTTGAACAGATTGACGTGACTCGACGTTTCATCCGAGAGCACCCCAAGGACCTTGAGTATTGCGACACTGCGGTGTGTGTTAAAAAGGCATTCAAAGCAGGTCGTATTGCAAGCATGATTGGCATTGAGGGTGGCCATCAGGTTGGTGGTAGCATTGCCAGCATTCGTCAAATGTACGAACTTGGAGTGCGCTACATGACTATCACGCACAATTGCGATAATGCCTTTGCCATGGCAGCTTCAACTGTTGCCTCCGGAACTGCGGATACGGGCCTAGCAAAGCTCGGAAAGGAAGCTATCAAGGAGATGAACCGGCTGGGGATGATGGTAGATCTGTCACATGTTTCTCACCAGACAATGAGAGATGTTCTCAGTATTGCTCGAGCACCAGTCATATTCTCACACTCTGGAGCTTACGCTGTTGAGCCACATCTTCGAAATGTCCCAGACGATGTTCTTCGACAAGTCAAGCACAATGGTGGCATCGTTATGGCAGTGTTCCTCAATCGATTTCTCAACATGAAGCATCCTGAACAAGCGTCCATACACGATGTTGCTGATCATATCTTCCACATCGCCGAAATCTGTGGCTGGACCTGTGTAGGAATAGGCGCAGATTTCTTTGGAATGTCAAACGTGCCTATTGGGCTGGAAGATGTTTCTAAATATCCGAGTTTGATGGAGGTGCTCATGCAACGTGGTGCAACAGATGAGCAGATTCGCTTGCTTGCAGGAGAAAATATTCTTCGAGTTTGGGAAAATATTGAAAAGAGTGCTAAAGCAATCCAGGCGACTGGTGAAAAACCGGTTGAAGAAGAATATGAAGGACGAGAGTGGCATAAGGGGTTTTCAACTGATCCCTATATGCTGAGGGGAGGACTTGAAGAGGCCTTGAAGAATGGGGCTAAAATTGAGGAAGATGTTTTTGATTTAGATGCTGAAGGAAAGCCCAAGATCTTATCTACTTAAGTAGCTTTTATGTATGAAAACACAAAAAGGGTTCTTCCAAACTGTACCCTTTCGCCCATCAGCACAATTTCGAAGCAGCATGGACAACCCTCGCATATCATTCTCTCATCCTGGTGAACAGATATTCTGTGCTGGTACAATTCTGTGCTGGTACAAGGCAATACGGCAAAGAAACTTCATTATATTTCAAAAAGCGCACATATAGCTAAACAAAACTATACCATATGTTGAATTATTGAAAGCTGTCAGACAATGCATTACATAAAGGCCTTCCTCTCACTTCCGCAACTATGGACCCTCTCTGCGCCTCGAGCAACATTCACCCACCGAACCATGTTCCTCGCTACGCCACGCTTGCTCAAAGGGTTGATAGATGAGGTTTCATGCTTAGGTACCTCATCTAGGTTCAAAGCAAGGCTTGCAGCGGCATAAGCAGCAGCCTTAGCGTTAATAAGGAATGCTCCTTTGTTGATATTATGGATATCATCACTTGCGGTATGACAACAAGCGTCTTGTGGCGCACCGGCACCTCTGAAGATACCACACGAAGGAATTTCGAGTTCAAGGAACCCCACATAATCAGACGAGGCTTCGAAGGGTCTGTGACGTGTTAGTCAGGACTCAGGCCGTAGAATAGGTTTGACGGGAATGTAATTACGTGTGCTCAGCAGGATACCCTTGGTCAGTCAGATACTCGGAAAGATATTCCGCGCCAGCCTTGTGCGCATCTGAATCGGCATATACGATAGGGTATGGTTTTGGAGATGCAATCATGTCATTGTTGTAGTAGAAATGAATTGTGTTGGCCTCTTCCTTGGACAAATTGGACACATAGTATGTCGATCCGATCATGCCGCCCTCTCCGGCGCCCCAGAAGGCAAATCGAAGTTTGTTTTTGAAGTTCTTGTACTTCTTGGCCGACTCGGCAATGTTGAGTAAGGCAGCAAAACCACTTCCGTTATCAATGATACCTGGGCCACCTAGCATCACAACATTGTTCGAGTCGCCAGCCCGGGTTTCCGTAATAACCTGCCAGGTCTCGCGCTTCTCATTCAAGACATCGATGATCAGGTTGGCCTCCAATTTTTCACCAGCGGTAATTGTTCAGCCCACGCATTGCCCTGATCATATGTGATGGCACCAACAGGTGCCAGTTTACCAAAGTTCTCGGCGCCGAGGGAACCCGATCCCGCCTTTTGGTCCGGGTTATCATTGAATATGATGTTCTCCATCGGGGCCTGTCAAGACAATCTTTCGAGTTTGGGAGAAGAGGTGCGTGAATGGCTGAACAGAAACATAGAGGCATTGTAACCTGGCAGTCCAAAGGTTCGGTTCTTGTCATTTTCCAGAGAAATTTTGTATAAAGCTTGAAACGTGTTATGGAGACTGTAGATCATTAGATATTGTTTTATTGGGCTACGAAACTTGAAATTGAATACTCACTCCTTTGCCTTGATGTCATCTGCCATGCGTTGAGGTGTAAGCTGCTTGTGGGCAAAAGTTCCGCTGATTAATAGTACCAGAGCGTAGATGAAGGTATTGAGCTTCATATTGAAATCTATCAAAGAAAGAAAACATATCATGCCTGAGATAAAAGTGGCAGTCATTTCTACTCAAATAAAATGAGAGTCAATCAACGGTAACCCTGCCTTCACGAAGAGACGCGTAACCCTGTTGTTAAATGATAGTTTTTAGCCCTACAAAGACCTCAGGTTGCCGGCTAAAGAATCCTCCGTATCTTGTTGTACTTTGCTGAGCCACAGCAACGATTAGGAATGTAACGTTTCGAGGGGAGGATTTGGAGACACAACTAGGCTAAATATTGAGGTGCTATCCAATGTGACAGGCCGCAGCATTCTCCATTTCCTGATGCTGGGGCTTAGATTGGGTTTGAAAGTGATCTGGTCACTCAGTTCTTGATTATTAATGAAACTACTTATGCAATATGGAAATACCGGGCTGTTTCTCTGTAACTAAGGTCTCCCTAAATTGCCTAGTTGACGATGCCGAGTCCGAGGCATATAGTCCGAGATATGTGATCCGAGCTAGCCTATCACAGGGGTTCATACCACTCTGTCTTTTGACTTTGGTTACGCTGCAAACAATCGCCTCGTTGTAACATATTATCCGAGTCCTTGGCAAGGCCCATCATATCGGAGTCAAATTCTGAGATATTGTCCTCACATCGGGCTCTCCCAGGGTATGTGAGCTGTCTGTAGCTACTTCAAGCTTACCGAACTCATCTTCAAAGGAATCTACCCAAGAAATTTGTTCCAGTAGTTCTTTCAGGCCAATCCGATCCAATCCCAGTCGTTTCATCGTAAGGGTTATCGCTTTAGTCAAACAAACCTTGTCATGAGTCTTTTCCGTCACTGCTGCTATAACTAGTACCCAAACTTGAAGCTCTTCCAACCCGTCCCACGGTATCTCATATTCCATCAGCAGACGAGATAGTTGAGGTTTGCGGTGCTTAACAGCGCCAAATGTGTAATGGATGTGTTCAGCGGCGGTAACGAGAAACCTCAGAGCAGCCAAACGAAGAGCCTCATGAATCAATGATGGGCCGGACGGATACATCTCTGGCCCATCTGATGAATCAAGTCGAGGGACTGATAGCAGGAAATATGAGCTATACAGGATGGTTTCACAATATGGAAAAGTCGAATCTTGACAGCACTTAGATGCTCCAGTCACTCTTGTGAGCGACTG
Source organism: Fusarium beomiforme (assembly GCA_002980475.2). NCBI lineage: Eukaryota > Fungi > Ascomycota > Sordariomycetes > Hypocreales > Nectriaceae > Fusarium > Fusarium beomiforme. The sequence continues at coordinate 53,191 of PVQB02000387.1, read as the reverse complement.
CAGGACTGAGCACGCATCTGAAAGGTTTGGTGAAAGATCCATCAATACCTTCGAAATCCTAGTAAGCATAGGAGTAGTTGCTAGTGGTCCGATATGGGCCCATAGATGTGAAGGGGCTGTAAACCTTGGTGGGCGATCCAAGGACAAACATCCAATAACGTCTGACCTATTGACATCAACTTAGTATACCCAATCAATCTTAAGTTCAGAGTAATAGCTACCATATCAAGGACAATAACAGATATGACGAACGAAACTTATCTACCCCTCCGCGGCTGCGCACCAAGGTCTCCAATCCAGTCAGATGGGCGCTATATCGTTCGATTTTACCTATGCTCATCTATGTCCAATCAGCAGAAGTTTTAGATTTAGATTTCAAACATTACATCATAGTTTGCAAGACCTATGACAGTTATCAAAACGTCATCACATTTCATTGTATTCGAAGATTGAATCTTCTGGCTGGTGAACTGTAGACAGCGATTGTAATGCTTCAAGGCGGTTAAATCCTCGCGTTCAGAATGCATAAATCCAACCTGGTTGTTTCGGTACAGAGCGGTCTCCGCAAGTGCAAGATTCAGAGGAGCATCATCGACAAGACCAATGGCAAAACATATCTCTCTGACCCTGTCGCATATGGAAGACTTTGGGCGAAGCACTGAAATTTGTAAGATACGGCATTTCAGGATGAATAGGACTTACGAAAGGCTTCCATCATCTTAGCTCTGGCGTCGGTCCTGGAGTAGAGTGTTCTATCTGCACCTGGCACAAGAGGTTGCATTGATGACTCGGATGTCTTATCGAGCCTGTCTGGCTGGTGCGATGTATACCTTGAGCGGGTTTCTTGAATTGTCAAAGACTTTGAAATGCTCAAATCCGACTTCATAATCTTTTCTTGGGCATTCTTTCTCCTTGAGAACCCTATATCTTTCATCACATGCTGATGGATCTTGCGCTTATTTTGCCGGTTTTTGATCTCATCTGGGTGGCCTACATTAACAAACTCGAGATTCGCCTTTTTTCGATTCAATACTGGCATTCTGCGATAAAGTATATAGATCCAAGGTCACTTTGTCTCGAAATGTATGGTGTCTTCCGGAGAACAAATAATTGTGATGGTCAGCTGTTAAGATAAGAGTATTTAACCTAGCATTTTTGATTCGTCAGCACGTCAACGTTGAGCCTTAGCAAACAAATGAGGATTTTTGTAATTGGTCAAGTTCTTACAAAGTCATGCCTGAACATATCATTCAATTTCTTTACCTCTATCTGATGTTTTATATTTTTGTTATTGGAGATAAGCAATTTATCTAAGAATATTATAGTCATGAAGTATAAGCTCAGATCCAATATCAATTTTCACTAAAGCAATATGATTAATTATTGTAGGTATGCACACCAAATACATGGAATTAACATGGCTCACAACTAATAATTTGCATTGAAGTTGCAATGCCTTCGCGTGATCAGTTTCAGGCAATAGGATAATTCTAGTTGTATTGCTTTCATTACCACAATCACGTACGTAATCAAGATAATCGCTACGATTAAGAGAAGGCTGTTGCACGGCGGACAACTTGGCATTCTCAGTTTCCGCTACTTAAACAACCTTAATTCGTATTTTTAAACGAAAATGCATGATAATCACTAAGAGATCCATTCTGCCCAGACACTAGATCATGAGTAAATACACGATGCATGTAATCAGTGGCGGCTGGGCGAACTTGGCAGGGCTTGTGCATCGTTGATCTGGGGGAGGCGTTTGATGGATGCGGCCAAGTGGAAGCACCCGGCTGCCAAGAGAATTTCTTATTAGAATTTCATCTGCCTTTATTAGTCAGAAGCTTGTTTCTTGGCTTGCTGGGATAACTACAGGACACAGCACTGAAGCCTTGGTAGCTGTCTTGGCCAGCAGTGACTCCACCTGTTTGAAAGTTGTTGTGTTTGATGTCGAGAGAATTGGCGGTAAGCTTGGAGGGAAGTTAATGTTGAACTCAGTTCTGTTACTAAATATTTGCCAGTTGAACTCTGGCTGTGGTTGGAAGGGTGCGAAAAGAATCTGATTTTCGAGTGATATGACTATGGCTGTGAACATCTCATTAAAAAGCTTACCCTGAAGCGCCAATGTTAAGTAGCCAGTCTTGTACAAATGATGGAATACAAACTACAGTGCGTAGCGTGATCTGATCTAATTCATTGATCGCCATTAGGCTTTAACGGTCTCGATTCCATTTCTTGTTTCAGTGTGAATCTGTCTACTTCACATCTCTAAATTAGCTTAGATACGATATATCCCCTGCCCAAATTTTTGGCTGCGTAATATTGTGGCGCCTCGGACGCAACAGACAATGATTTCCGTGAAATAGGGACTGTTTCTCACTGCACGCCTACACTCACTTGCTTGGCGAGCTACAGCTAAGTCACAGGGCATTTTAAGCTAAGACTTCACAGTGGGAGTTTGCCAAATGGCATGAGGTCTTGGCAAGCAATTTGAGTGGACGATCATTCCGAGATCTTACCGGTTATAAACATTATCTCAAGATTGCTCACGGACTCTGACCGTTGAGAAAACAAAGAGGATGATCACTTCTAGTTGCCGATCCCAAGCGGTCGCGGAACAAAGTTGCTCTAGCCGCCGTTGAAATGCACCTCGTTTGGGCATCAGGATACGAGGGCTTGCATTATTTTGTTCTACTCACGGTCTCACAGACTACTGCACGAAGTGATGGGCAACCGATTTTTCCTTATACGCACAGAGTACAGATGTAACGCCGGGGTTGCCCGGGGAAAACGCGGGGTCTGGCATAGCAAAACTGGAAGCCATCTGCAGAAGCAAAATGAGGTTCTCAACAAACTTATTGACCCTTATCGGTCTTCAGATTGCTTATTTTCGCACTAACAAGGAAATATTTGAAGACATCAGACATTTCGGCATCCGTGCCCTTGTTCTATTGAAGCGGGTGGGTATTTTGATAGGTTCATGGTTAACCGTACCGCTCTGCTTATCACTTCTTGAGCCCTCCAAGCTCAACAAACCATGATAGTGGAAAGTATCTGCCACTCATATCCGAAGTCAAGGGGGACCTTGATCTCACCACAAAACGCTTAGGCAATGCATTTTAGTATCACGGTCAACAATGCTAAATGTAGCGGCAAACGTGAACGACGTTTAATGGTTAAGCTCACTGCTTGGGCTCACCGAGCAGTCACACAACTGCAGCTGTGCAGATGACTGGCCACTCGGCGTTTGGAGTGCTCATGCCGAAGGCTGAGGCCTGAAGCCGCCACTTTCGGCTGTGCCAAGCGCGAACGGAGCGGAAGGTGGATCATCGGGGCGGAGCACGTGACTCGTACGACTTTTGTCTTGGCATCAAGGGAGCGGAGGTGGATACCGAGGCGCAGGCCGAAGCGGAGGAAGACTGTGGCTCCGGAGACGCCGAGGAAAACTCGGACAATGAACGTCAAGAAAATATTGCTGTTTATTGATGACGGCGAGACTACAGTCAGGTGGGAGATCACTTAAGAGGCATTGCAAAGAAGGAAAAGAAACGATAAGTAATTCAGATCAATGCAAAGAAGCGGGCTGCAAACTCGCCTTCATCAATGCGGTATGTCTCACCACTAAACGCGAAACGTACAAACCCAGTCCAAGAAAAGAACACTTGAAATTGACAAGCATTCTTTCTGTTTCTCGACGTAACAAGAACTAAACACACGGCCTGCCAAGACGAGAGGTGCGCTCACTATTCGACAATAGACCCGGAGTATGTGGATCAGGTGATATGATGAATTTGAGCACTCAGTACGGTTGCCGATAAGCTTAGCGCAAGTGCCCAGAACCTTAAGTAACATAAGCGCAAGGTTAGTTGGCCCTAGTGTGAGGAGTTGATGGGGGTGTGGCGATCCATCAGACCAATTGACAGAGTCTAAAGTCCATAGCCAAGCCACCTCTTAACTTGTTCCAGAAACAAGAACCTGTGCCAAGGGCTCTCATTTCACGCTGACTTTTCTTTCTTGCTACCCTCCATGCCAGATACAAGATTCCACGCAGAAAATGCAGAGATATCTAAACGGAGAAGCGATCAGTACGTCGCATTGCTGGATCATCGAGGAGAAGTGGGGGTGCAAAACTTGATAATTCGGTGTACTTGGTTTGCAGGCCTGAGGATTGATTGGATACGCGTCATTGCTCAAGCGCCAAGAGCCGCCAAGATGGAACTGACCCTTTGAGGTTATCACGACCTCGGTGCCAAGATGTGATGAACCAGCTGAACCTTGATACAGACATTCTGCCTTTCGGCGAGATGGTGGTTTGTTGAGCAAGCACTAGCTTGTGCTTTTTTCTTGGCTCTGTCGTCTTGGCTAAAATGGCATGGCAGGGCATAGTCGAGTTCCGATTGAACTCCTGGACGGTGGTGGATTGCCGAATGAGCTTTCAGGGCGAATGAGAGCAACAAAACACAACGCTCATGGTTCAGCGGGAACGATTGGAGCTTGAGATAGAGTTAACATCTCATTAATAACACTGTTGCATTGGTCATGTTCGGTATGCTGCCATGGCTCTAAGAGAGAGCTATGACCAGGCTTGCATTGCAATCGAGGCCATGTGTCAACGGTAAGCTTAACCATGATGATGGCTGCCGTTGAAACAACCGGCTCATGAGGATCAAAAGACCAGGGGATTGACATAAATGCTTGTTGAAGGAATGCGGCAAACTTGACAGACGCTCCAGGCGCTGAGCTCGTGAGAAGCGAAAGGGCCCATGACTACCACAACCATGCGATAACACAGGTCTGCAATGCACACGAATGACCTCACCTTAAAATTCTCAGAGTGCAGAGCAACAAGATTTCTCTTGTCGCGCCGTCTGTCCTCCGTCTTTGCGCCCATTGCACGTTTGCGCAATACGCCAAGCCGCCAAGATTGTAGGAACCCCACTACACACACCACCAAACAGTCTCACGATACGGTACGCTACTTTACCATTTTTGCCGGCCTATCTTTTTAATTGGTGTTTTAGGATGGCAACTTGGCTGGGATCTGGAGATGATAGAACCTGGAAGAAAAACACTGAGAGATTGAGAAGAAATTTGCGACAGGCTTCTAGGTCTTTGGTGCTGCATCCAAGCTTGCACTGCTACATAGACGGAAGACTGAATCTAGGCGGCAGTCGTTAGAGTGCCACACGGTAGTTGAAGCGTAAAGTACTGTTTGTTAGAGGAATTGACGTCACGGGGCCGTCCGTTTCGTTTCCCTCTCCGTTCCGGGGACGGCCGTCAACAATACGGCACCTGATTCATAGCAACACACCACACCAGGTTAGGCTAAATTGACTAAGACCTGCTCACTGCACTACAGACTGGGTAGAGGCTCAACACCTGGCTACAGGGATCATGGATGGATGTGCTTTTGGTAGGGCAGCATGGAGTGTGTGGGGAAAACAATAGCGAACTCTCTCCAAGTCCGGTGGCGGATCTCAACCACAGGCCGGCATGGGTCCAACGCCAAGAAACTCCGAGCCTGGCAACGACTCAGGTCCGCGATAACATGAGCAATTGAATTGAATTCATGGACCTTTTTCTAGCTATGACGGTACCGTTGCTTCTTAAGATTTCTGTCTCCCACAAGTATATATGTCCCCGTCCCCCGCACCCCGCCAAGGTAGACTTCCATTTAATTCAAGTTCAAAGCTATCAATCACAAAACTCGATTGCACCCTGATCTCATTTAACGTTCATGCCTTGAAGTCAATCATTTCGGTCTCATTCTTTTCCATAAATGAAGTTCAAGTAGTCAATTGACTCTCGCATTCCACCAACTACAGACATCATCACCCATCTTATCACGACTCTCACTTACACGTCAGGCATAAGGAACACAAACAACAGATCAAGCTCCGTTCTCTCGACACTGCCCAAAGTCCTGGTCGCCAATCTTCAATTCATTGAGCATGGCGGCCGAGTATCCCAAGCACCCGTTCCTCCTCACAATCGAGGAGACGGCGCAAGCACTTGGCACCAGTATCGACAAGGGCCTCACCAGCCAACAAGTAGCTGAAGCTCAGCAAAAATACCCAAAGAATGAGCTCGACGTCGGTGGTACCGTGCCTTGGTACAGTATTTTGACCAAGCAGCTGCTCAATGCCATGATTATTGTGAGTGGCATTATCTTCCAAACCCAGCCACCATACTAACCCGCCACAGGTTCTTGCATTTGCCATGGCTCTCAGTTTCGGTATCAAAGACTACATTGAAGGCGGTGTGCTTGTTTTTGTTATTGTCCTCAACGTCACCATTGGTTTCTGGCAAGAGTATCGCGCCGAGAAGCGCATGGATGCTCTCAGAGCTCTCTCCTCTCCCAGTGCCATGGTTCTTCGCGATGGAAAAACCCAGGTTATTTCCAAGTAAGTATTTTCCAGATAAAGGCACCTTAGAACAAAAGACTAATAAATTGCATAGCCCTGAAGTCGTTCCCGGTGATATCGTCCTTCTCAAGATGGGCGACACTGTCCCCGCCGATCTCCGCCTCTTTGAAGCCATGAACCTTGCCTGCGAGGAAGGTCAACTTACAGGCGAATCCATCCCCGTCGAGAAGATCACCGATAACAATATTACTGCGCCTGGGTCCGAGAAACCGGTCGAGTCTGAGGATGAGATCGGTATTGGCGACCGCGTCAACATGGCCTACGCCACCACCGTTGTCCGAAAGGGCCGTGGTCGTGGCATTGTGACTTCGACCGGTATGGCTACAGAGGTTGGCAAGATTGCTGCCTCTACTTCCAAGAAGACGCGCAAGGCCGGTCGCTCTATGAACTACAAGAAGTACGGAAAGCGGCAGCCCTTTGTTGGTGCCTCCAAGCGAACTTGGGATGTTATTGGCAAGTTTTTGGGTCTCACCGAAGGAACACCTCTCCAGCGAAAGCTCTCTGCTCTTGCGTATGTCCTCTTCGGCTGCGCTATCATTCTTGCCATCGTTGTGTTTGCTGTCAACAAATTCGACATGAAGAACGAAGTCATCATCTATGCTACTTCTCTTGGTATCGCCATTATCCCCGAGTCCTTGGTGGCTGTCTTGACCATCACCATGGTTGTTGCTGTCACTGTCATGCGAAAGGCCAATGTCGTTGTCCGTGATCTTTCTGCCCTTGAAGCTCTTGGAGGAGTTACCAACATTTGCTCCGACAAGACTGGTACTCTCACAGAAGGAGCCATGATTGTTCGCAAAGCTTGGATCCCCTCTTCTCATATCTACACTGTTCGAGACTCTCAGAGCCCCAACGATCCCACAAAGGGTCGAGTTACCTATTCTAAGCAGAGCGATGAGCCCGAAGAGAAGGAGGCTCCTCGTGACTACGACCGCGAGCGTAGTGCCGCTGTTCTCAAATTCGATGTTCCCGATGAGAAGCTGAACCAGAACAACGTCCAGCCCAAGAAGCCGGAGCCCGAGGTTGAATGTGAGATGACTGATGAACTTCAGGCGTTCTTGCTATCTTCAGCTCTCTGCAACTTGGCTACCGTCCGATACGATGATGATGAGGAGAAGTGGCAGGTTACTGGCGAGCCTACCGAAATTGCCCTTCAGGTTTTCACCCACCGCTTCAACTCTGGAAAGAAGACTCTTGAGAATGACGGCTGGAATCAAGTCGCCGAGTTCCCCTTCGACAGCTCTATCAAGCGCATGTCCGTTATTTACGATGCCCCTAAGGGCGCAAAGGGTTCTATCATTGATACTACGAACTCAATGGTCTTCACCAAGGGTGCTGTTGAGCGTATATTGGATCTCTGTGATTATGTGGGCACTGGAGCCGATCAGCAACCTATGACCGATGATCTCAAGGAGAGTGTCCTCGAGCAGATGAACAGTCTTGCTTCTCAGGGTCAACGTGTTCTCGCCATTGCTTACCGCCCTTGGGATGGTCGTTTCACCGCGAAGCAGGCCTCCTCCCCCGCTGAGGATGAGAAGCTCCGTGCTCAAGTCGAGCAGGGTCTTACTCTTCTTGGTCTTGCTGGTATCTACGATCCTCCTCGCCGTGAAACCAAGCCCTCTATCGCCGAGTGCTCCAACGCTGGTATCCGAGTTCATATGCTTACTGGTGATCACCCAGAGACTGCCAAGGCTATTGCCAAGGAAGTCGGTATTATTCCCAAGAACCTTGGTATCCTTCCTGAGCACGTCGCCAAATCCATTGTCCAGAAGGCCACTGATTTCGACCGAATGACTGATGAGGAGATTGATGCTCTTGAGGAACTACCCCTAGTTATTGCTCGTTGCGCTCCCGATACCAAGACCCGTATGATCGACGCTCTTCGTCGCCGTGGTGCCTTCATGGCCATGACTGGTGATGGTGTCAATGATGCTCCCTCGCTATCTCGTGCCGATGTTGGTATTGCTATGGGTTCCGGTTCTGATGTGGCCAAGTCTGCCTCCAAGATTGTGCTTACTGATGACAAGTTCAACTCTATCGTCTCTGCTATTCGCGAAGGTCGTCGCATGTTCGACAACATCCAGAAGTTCGTCCTCCACCTCTTGACTTCCAACGTCGGTGAGGTTATTCTCCTGGTTTGCGGTCTTGCTTTCGTCGATGACAGTGGCTTTTCTGTGTTCCCTGTGTCACCTCTGCAGATTATCTGGATCAACATGGCTACTTCTTCATTCCCTGCCTTTGGACTTGGCCGTGAGCAGGCTGCCCAGGACATTATGCGCAAGCCCCCTCAGGACAAGAAGCGCGGTGTTTTCACCAACCAGATTATTATCGACATGATTGTCTACGGTATTATCATGGGTGCTTGCACAATGTGCACTTTTGTCATCATCATCTACGGCGCCAACGGTGGTAACCTAGGCTTCGAGTGCAACCAGCGTTATTCCGATGCTTGTATCCCCGTTTTCAAGGCACGTGCTGCTACCTTTGCTGAACTAACTTGGCTGATCCTCATCTCTGCCTGGGAGTTCAAGAGCTTGCGCCGCTCCGTCTTTCGCCTCAATCCCGACGACGACAGCAAGTTCCCTGTCTTTAAGGACATCTACTCCAACCGTTTCCTGTTCTGGTCCGTTATCGTTGGCGGCCTTTCTGTCTTCCCCGTTGTCTACATTCCCGTCATCAATCACAAGTTCTTCAAGCATACTGGAATTACGTGGGAGTGGGCTCTGGCCGTTGGCTTTACCGTTGTGTTTGTTGCTGGTATTGAGCTTTGGAAGATGACCAAGCGACACTTCCACCTCCTCGAGGATGCTCCTGTCCGACGCGGTGTCTGGGGCCAGGGTGGCGAAGATGGTGGTCGCCTTGCTCGAACCATGTCTCTGTCCAGCTTCAAGACCTGGGCGTCTTTCTCTCGAAAAGACACTGGCGAGTCCCTCGGAAAGCGAAGCACCTCTCGTGGACCTACTGATCGACATATCGTTCCTCAGGGCCTTGCAGCCACTGAGGCCTAATATTATGAATTGCATCTTTCGATGATGAAAGCATCTAAGGGGAATTATTCCAAAAATTAATGATAGATGGGAGATGTGTGGCCTCATGAATTGAAAAAATATGTCGGGTGGACTGGAAAGATCATGACCAAGTTTAATACTTCATGTTACATTGATATCACGTTTGCTTTTAGTTGTTATCGTTCCGCCCTGATAGAGGGTACAGATATCCCAATGCCCAGTTCTAGAATACTGTTGCAGAATGAATTACATTATCATTAAATCTCATATTTTCCACGGTGAATTGAAGCAACAGGGCGGTGTCTACTGCTTGACCTAACGTTGAGTTGTGGGCATATGATCAAACGGCAGCTTTTCACTGCCTAGCCTTACTGGTCTAGCCACCCACGTACAAGCATTCCCATTTGTCAGGATCTATTAAAATGAAATTACGAATTATGAACAACTGCAAATAACAACTTTTCCATCGAGTCTACATTCTACATGATCGTCTTGACCACGACAGGCAGCACCAATGCCAAAAGGCCGACGCTAGGCAAACTGACTTTTGACTGTGAAGCATTATTCTCACCAGTCGTGTTAAGTCCCAAGTATTGCGCGCCGATTGTTGTAAGACCACCGTTATTTGTAAGAAAAGCAGCATTGGGACCAACGTTGGATACATCTGAGCGAAACGCGCCAAAGTAGGTGTATCTCCCGATAAAGTCTGACTCGTCGAACCACGTAAGGGTCTGCTTGAAGAACTCTTCTGTAGGCTTAGGGTCTTGGTGTGCGTAGGCGTATTCTGTGACCCAGATAGTAGAGTTGGGCCATCTGTAAATGATATGTTAGCATCACTACGAGGTACAGAGGGAGTGGACATACTCGGCAAGACGTTCACCAATGTGAGATGCAAGGCCCTCAAAGTTATCATACCAATGCACAGGAAGGTAGTCCCATGTACAGTTCTTCTTGGGGCCCCCTTGACTCTTGATTTCAGAGCAATTGCCCAAGAACTGCTTCAGCCATGGCATGCTACCCCATCCTCCCGTGCACGCTGGAAGGCCCAACTTCACACCCATCTCACCCAGTGGTTCAAAGTTCGCGACCCAAGCCTCAGCGGCCACTTTGGGATCGAGGTTGCTTCCTCCCACGTCGTTACCAGCATCGGGTTCGTTAAAGCCCAAGACATGACTGATGTTCACTCCATCTTGTATGAGACTCTGGACATTCTGGAGGAACGTTGTATCGCTTGAGTCAGATCCTACACCCCACATCATGGGTACGAACTCGAACTTTTCCTGCGGTACATTCTTGTATACAGCAGAAGGTTTGTCTCCATAGTTGTAGTACCAGGTGATATCGCTGCCGTTTTGGACCCAGATTTTATCGTCTTTGGGGTTTTCGGAATTGGGGACGAAGCAAAGTCCTCTCTTATCATCGCGGGCGGCGTATGAAACACCGACTAGCATAAGAGCTAGGAGATGCTTCGAGACAGCCATATGGATGTTTAATCGTAAGAACTTATTTCAGTAAAGAATGTGATCAGTACACGACGATGCAAAGATAAACGGCCAGATCCCAATGCTTGAGGGTCTCAAAGTTGGAGTTGGAACTGGTCTTCCCAGTTTCTCGAGATTGACAAAGGTTGCCTGGCGTCCCGTCCCAGTGGCGGTTAAGTTCAATGAGAATCGGCAAAGTCAAGAAAATAAGAGAGAGTCAGAATATTTGATTTCAGCAATTTCCCTTAATGAATGTCAGAAATAAGAGAGTGACGAGCATACAAAGGATGACAGAGATCACACTAATGGGGAGAGAACAAGAGGAGGCATGACCTCAGGTTATGAATAGACCACCAACAAAATGTCCGTTCCATAGCTGTTCTTCATCTATTGAAGAGCTCAGAAAATCCGTAAGAGATGGCTTCTAGAAATCGCCGAAAATGGATATAGTATGAAGCTATCCGATCTACTGGTTGGTTTGCATGGCCGGATCGGGAAGATAGTCTGTCGAGCCAGGGTCCAGACGTTCAGACACTAGCGACTTTTGAGACACCCTGTATAGAATCCAAATTGCTTATTGGATCACGCCAGTGATTCAGGCACAAGTGCAGAACTATGCCAGACGGATCTCCGACATCATGAAGACTCGACTAGGTTGATGGACCCATTGTCATTTAAGAATGGTTGCATCTTCAGTCTTCCCCAAGAATGTCACAGAATGACACATATCGAAGAGATCCGCATGGCCCGTGGTGAACTGGGTGAACTGGAAGAGAAATGTCATGCAATGAGATATTACTGATTAGCTTTGGTTGTTGGGCTTTTTATTACATTCCAGCCCTTCTTCACACTGGAAAGGCATAGCAAGCTTTCACAGCTCAGGATGTTAGAAAGGCGGCAGTGTAAACCATAGAGAAAATGAGGGGTCGGGAACTTCAAGTACTGAGAATTTGCTTAGGGCGAACATATTCGGTCTGTGATTTATTATTCATGGGGGTTTTTTATGCCGAGATAGCTGAAATGGCTTTCGCTCTGTAGCGGCTGTTGGTGTCTGGAAATCTATACTTCTCGCCGAGGTCGCTAACGTTATGTAATCAATCTGCCTTATGTAATCCATCGAAACCTCGGGAAGTGGTAAATCTCAAAGCGCTACCTCGGTTCAACCCCACACATTTGGATGCGCCGTCGCAAGTACCGCTGCAGCTCCCGTCGATGCTAACCCCAGACCCCTCCCATGATGAACTCCGCCTCGGCATCCTTTTCTCCTATTTTAAAGCCAACTCCGCTGTCGCCTCAACTTCATTTTCCAACCTGACAGACAAGTCTTGTTGATTCACAGCACAGCACAGCACAGCATATACACAATGGCCGCCGAACGCATTGGTTCTATCATCAAGCATCTGGCCCCTGGGTCGGCGCTCAACAGCATGTGAGTGGCGACGACCCGAGCGCAAACAGCGACAAAACTAACATTGCCACTAATAGTCAAGCGAAGAACCCCGACGACATTGTCATCACTCTGGCCATCCGAACACCTCTCGCGAAAGCTAAGAAGGGCGGCTTTAAGGACACTTCTCTTGAATATATGGTCTATGCTCTCCTAAAGGAGGTTCGCGAACGATCGAACCTAGACCCTGCCCTCGTTGAAGATATCTGCCTTGGCAATGTATGTTGCAGCTCTGTGGAATAGAAAGAGTCCAGCTAACAGTCAACAGGTCTCCGACGCTAAGGCTGCCTACAAGGTTCGCGCCTCTGCTCTCGCTGCCGGCTTCCCCAACACCGCCGGTGCTTCATCTGTCAACCGATTCTGCTCCTCTGGTCTCAAGGCCACTGCCGATATCGCTCACTCCATTCTGAATGGCTCCATCGAGGTCGGCATTGCTATGGGTGCTGAACAAATGACCATTGGTGGCGACGCGCTCGAGAAGCCCTTCGACGAGGCTGTTACATCACAAAGCCAGGAGTCCGTGGACTGCATGCAGCCTATGGGCTGGACCAGCGAAAATGTCAGCAAGGACTTCGGCATTAACCGCGACGTTATGGACAAATATGCCGCCGAGAGCTTCCAAAAGGCTGAGGCCGCACAAAAGGCTGGTTGGTTCGCCGATGAGATCGTGCCCATCACCACAAAGGTCAAGGGCCCCGATGGCCAGGAGAAGGAGGTTACTCTTACTCAGGACGAGGGTATCCGACCAGGCACTACCGCTGAGAGCCTCGGCAAGATTCGATCTGCTTTCCCTCAGTGGGGTGGAGCTACAACTGGTGGCAACGCCAGCCAGCTTACTGATGGAGGTAAGTTGATTGTGGTCGTTGACAACTGCACATCGCTAACATTTTTACAGCTGCCGCCGTGTTGTTGATGAAGCGATCTACCGCCATCAAGCTGGGCCAGCCTATTATGGCCAAGTACGTTGGTTCCACCGTCGCTGGCCTTGCCCCTCGCATCATGGGTATTGGTCCCAGCATCGCTATCCCCAAGCTTCTCGCCCAGCACAACATCTCCCTTGATGATATCGACGTTGTTGAGATCAACGAGGCTTTTGCTTCTATGGCTGTTTATTGCCAAGACAAACTTGGTCTGACATCAGACAAGCTCAACCCTCGCGGAGGAGCCATCGCTCTTGGTCACCCACTGGGTGCCACAGGTGCTCGACAGATTGTTACAGGTCTGTCTGAGTGCAGGCGGCGAAAGAAGAAGATGCTGTTGACAAGCATGTGTATTGGTACAGGCCAGGGCATGGCCGGTCTGTTTGTTAACGAGCAGGTTTAGAACGGACAGTGCATGTCTGAGATATTCTAATTATGTAACACCACCAGATCTCGATATAAGCGAGTCAGTTGGAAACTGTATTTATGATTTCGAGCGATATCAGGAAATTTGAAAGCATAAAGGTTTGTTTCTTTAATTAGAACCTAGAGTGAAATTAACTAGTAAAACGTTTCCGTAACGGGTTGTTGTCTCATCAGAGCGTATCAGCCAAGGGAATGGATAGCGTAAGATCATGAACTTTGATGGTGATAATACACCCTGCTTTTTGTAGCTTGTGACCTTTTTGTGTAAATCTTAGTAATGACAAGTCAAAGACATGGTTTGACGAGGATCCATCATCTCGGTGTGTTATTTATTCTTTTCTGACTTGTAGATGCGACCTGAGGTATCTCTATCTTTAAGAATTATTTTACGGCCGAAGTCGGGTTCACGGCATTGGCTTTCACCAGCTAACGTTGAAGCAGCAGGGATCGCTGAAAAACACGAGATCAGCCATTCGCTCACATTCCCCGAGAGGGCGGTGGGAACCCCGCTAGAAGTCACCTGGAGCTAGCGCTCTGATGTCACCGAACAGCCTCAAAACGCAACCAAAAGTCGGGCTTGCGTGGGTGGCATTTCTCAACGGCTGCGTTTGATTGGCGGAGAAGCTTGGCTAGATCTGAGATTGGAGGACGACTAGGATGGGAAAATGCTGATGATTGCACACAGAGGTCAAGGGACCTGGCCGATGGGACGGGAACCCTTGGACTGGCACTACTCCTCATCCTTTTAGTAAGGCAGCCTTAGCGAGCCATGAACTTTTGATCTTTTCTCTTTTATTATTCCTCAAAATTTTTTCTTTCACCGCAAATTGATTTTGCGTGATTGTTGACTCCATGCATTGGTCTTCATCGTCAGTCGCGTCCTTTTCGTCGTTTTCCTAGTCGGCTTTCATCCGTCGGCTCTAGTCGACTGGACTCTGCGCCAGAAACAGGAATTTCTCGAGCCAAGCTCAGACATAGATTGTTGGATAGCTCACTGGATGTGTACAGTCTTCTGAACTACTGTACTGAATCGAATCTTGCCCAAGATCGGATTCGCGACTCGATTGACCTCCGCAATCATGGCGAAACGACCGTCCCATAGTCGCACCAACTCTGGACCAGACCATCGGCCTGCTCAACCAAGTGCCCTTCGCCAAGCTGTCAGCGCTCACGATCGAAATGAAGGCGAAAACCCGACCGCGGAAGGTTCTGTCACTCAGGCGAGTGCCACCGCTGCATCGCCTCCAGATTCTCCGGGACATCCTCAGGGAGCTACAATAAACGAAATCTTCGCGAACGAAACGACGCCTCTGATCGATGGAAACAACCAGCGCTCAAACCCTCGCCGAGGAAGTATTCATCCTGCCCATCCTGGCGTCTGCAGCCATGGCACTTTCAGTCCGCGCCCTGCGAGCCCGACCTTAACTATGAAGAGCACCGACGAGGATGGAAGCGAAACTGCAGGCTCAGGCACGCATATTCCTGTGCTAGACAACGCAATTACGAAAATCGTGGGCCATGAAGATTGGAAGAGGTGGTTGAAGAAGAGAATGCGAACAAAGACAATGGGTCACAGCAGTATGCTGGCTGAACAAGCTGGTTTCGAGGATACAGCATTCATGTAAGTGCTTTCAAACTTCAAAGTCGCAAAACAAAATGCTAACATGCTATTAGGTATCTTGCATACTACGTCCCCTGCTTGAACTGGATGCGCCAGTATAAGGCTTCATATCTCCGTGGCGATCTCGTTGCTGCCGTCACCATGGCTTCCTTCTACCTACCAATGGCCCTCTCCCTCGCTGCGAACCTTGCTCACGTCCCTCCGATCCACGGCCTTTACGCTTTCGTTTTCAATCCTTTCATCTATGCCCTTCTGGGATCTTGCCCACAAATGGTAGTTGGCCCAGAGGCCGCAGGCTCTCTCCTCGTCGGAACTGTGGTCAAGCAGAACGTGGGCTCTGGAGAGGACGAAGACAACGACTTATTGCATGCGCAAATATGTGGAATTGTTGCCGGTATGGCAGGCGCCATGGTCCTCATCGCTGGTCTTGCTCGGCTGGGTTTCATGGATAGTGTGCTCAGCAGGCCTTTTCTACGTGGTTTCATCAGTGCAATTGGCTTCGTCATTGCCGTTGATCAGCTTATTCCTGAATTAGGACTTGCTGAACTGGCTGATGATGCTGGTGTAAGCCACGGCAGTCCCGTTGAAAAGATTAGGTTCATCATTAAGAACATTAACGAAGCGCATGGTCTGACTTTTGCCATTGCCGGCATTAGCTTTCTTGTCATCATGATCTGCCGGTAAGTGGCGCTTTGTGGCTTGATTTTGGATGCAATGCTGACTTCGTATTTAGTGAACTCAAAAACCGTCTCCAACCTCGTTATCCCGGCGTTGCATATATCCCAGATCGCTTCGTGGTCGTCGTCGTGTCGGCAATTCTTTGTTGGCGCCTCGACTGGGAAAACCAGGGTGTTGAGATTCTAGGTACGGTCAAGGCAGCCAATGGCCAACTATTTGCTTTTCAATGGCCCTTTAAGCTCGAGCATATGCCACACATTCGAAGTGCCATGGCGACATCCTTCCTCATTGCACTTCTTGGGTTTTTCGAATCTTCGGTTGCTGCAAAGAGTCTGGGCTCAAGTGAGACTATTCAGGGTATTCAGTTGAGTGCCAACAGAGAGATGATCGCGCTCGGTATCGCCAATATGGTTGGTGGATGTTTTATGAGCCTACCAGCATTTGGCGGATATGGCCGAAGCAAGGTGAATAAGAGCACCGGCGGCAAAAGTCCTGCCAGTTCCATGTTTCTGAGTATCATCTCTTTGCTATCTATTTTCTTCCTTCTCCCATACTTCTACTACCTGCCTGTAAGTATCATCTGGACCTGATCCATGTCGCATAAGCTGATATCACCTAGAAACCCGTCCTCTCGTCGATGATCTCTGTTGTGGCTTACTCGCTGATTGAAGAGGCTCCCCACGACATCAGCTTCTTTTTGAAGATTCGTGGCTGGACTGAGCTGGGTCTCATGGCTGTTATCTTCCTTGCAACCATGTTTTACTCTCTCACCCTTGGTATGGCCTTCGGCGTAGGACTGTCGATGCTCATGGTTATCAAGCATAGTACGCGACCACGTATCCAGATCCTAGGCCGAATCCCAGGAACGAATCGATTTGAGAATGCTGAAGGCGACAAGGCAAGTCTCGAATTCGTCGAAGGTTGTCTCATCGTCAAAATTCCGGAGCCTTTGACCTTTGCCAACACAGGAGAGCTCAAATCTAGACTTCGTCGGCTGGAGCTTTATGGTACATCGAAAGCGCATCCAGCTCTGCCTCGCCTACGTAATGCCGACATGAACCGAAATGTGATCTTTGATATCCACGGCGTGACATCCATGGATGGTTCTGGCACACAGGTTCTGACTGAGATTGTCCGTAGCTATCACGATCGAGGGGTTCGTGTGTTCTTCTCACGATGCCCAGTTGGCAAAAATCACCCTGTATGGCGATTGATGTTAAGCAGTGGCATTGTGGAGATGGCTGGCGAGAGACATTTTGTAAATGACGTGGAGGAGGCATTGCGTTTGACAGAATATGAAGAAAGCATTGCTGGCGAGTCAAGCCGGCACCAGGAGCTCTAGAGGATTAGGGAGATGACAAGGGGTGGAGCCACTGAGGTTCGAGGAGGTTGCGTTGCATAGTGTGGGAGCGATGTCGATGCCTTGAGGGAGATACCATTGCAGGAGTTTCTGCAGCACAAATTGAGATTATCATTAGAGCCAGCGCCATTGGAACTATGCCGCTGGAAAACAAATGCATTGATAGGTTGTATTTAAATGAAGATTTGAATTCATCTTATACCTAGGTTCTGTTGCCGCAAGCCCCGTCTTGATGTAGTAACGATACGATTCAACAGCCATGGGTCTTTTGAGGGTGCAAATCTGCGGGCCGAGAATCGAGAGAAGACAACCCCTCCGTAGGTCATGCAGTTACTCTATGACGAGCTTTCACATATCGCTTTTCCACAGTTAAGTTGCTGTGCAGGAGTCCATTCACCTGCAACCTCGACTGGTGATAGTAGTATGGGAGGACCAAAAGGAGCTCAAGGCAGAGCCTCGATATAAAATAAAGACAATTAACGACTAGATTACAGTCCTAGAACATAAAGTAAAAGGACAAATGCCCATTTTAAGGAAAGATATCACGATCATTGGCGTGATGGACAGACTCCTGACGGGGTTGCTGGCTGTTGACGGCCCTACATGCGCCGCTTCCGCACCGGGTTTCTATAATTTGTCGATGATATGCAGCAGATGACGACGCAGTAGTGGATTGATACCAAATCTTTTTCAGGGAGACCCAGTACTGAAACGTATGTTTAGAAATCCGGCACCTGTCTGTTCATTCTAACTAGTGCTACTGTGATAGAGGGCATTCGTTCGAGGTGTACTGCTACCGGGTAATTGGGAGTCAACAGAAGGGATAATCGAGAACAGGAATTTCGACGATCCTGGGCTCTTGGGGGAAGTCAACTAAGACCCATATTTGTAAGACCCTATGTGTGGATGGGGGATGCCTCCAGGCGAGGTAAAGAGTCCGCAATCTGGGGTTGTACTGTATGTAAATCCTTATGCTGCTTTGAGGTGGCACTTGGGAGAGAAGAGACAACATCTTAGATGCATCATGCATACAACCTTGTCTACCGAGGCATTTTTGTAGTAGATCGTCATATTGAACATGTTCTGAGGGGGTAATAAGAGGCGCTTGCTTACGTTCCCGATTACGCCAATTCTTGAGTGCTCTTATGGTCCCAGTGTGTTAAATTACTGTACTTTTCCTTCCTTCCGTCGGCATTCTTCGTATTTCTCACTACATCGTAGGCATACATTTTAAAGAAACTCACAGTTTGTTATGCTCCTTCCTCAAACAGATCTAAACGCAGAACATCCCACAAGAGACCGCAAAACATCGCAGTTATCATGGCCGGAACGGATGAGCAAGGACAAACGACCTTCTCGCAAGTCGGATTGGCTCCCATAGAATATGTCAGTGAGGTCTGGTTGAACGCTTATTGACTATCCTTCTGGCGCTTGGACGGTGATTTTTTGGAGCATACCATTGACAACTGGTTACACTTCCTAGGATCCTCAAGTTGTTGGCAACATGGACGATGATGACAATTCTACCACCGACAGTGAGAGGTACGTAGTCGCTGATGTTTCTTGTGGAAATCATACTACCTTGATGATATGGTAACAATTCTGACGGTATCACGACAGCCTCCGAGAATCAACAGCATCCATCACATCGAGCATCCTCGAGTACAGACATATCAATGGCCGACCATTCCAACAGTCCAAAACTACGGAGTATTGGTCGGTCTGAATTATTCTATGTCAACTTCAAATTTGGTAACTGACCGTAGCTAGGGCACCTACTGACGATGATTATCAAGAAGGGCAAGATATACTGTATGCGTACTATCATTCGAAGAACGGCAGCTGAAACTAACCATGGATCTTTGAGACATCACCTTACACTGCTTCTTCTCGACAACAAACTTCACCTAGCACCCATTGACAGGAACCCTCGGGTATAGAGAGGTTTGCCCCAGATGTGACTAAGCTAATTCTGATAAGAAAATACTCGATGTCGGCACTGGAACTGGGATATGGGCCATGTATAACCCCAATTCTCTATCGGTATCGTATCTCTAATGCTTTTAGTGACATGGCGGACGAGTATCCTTCTGCTGAAGTAGTTGGCACAGACATTTCAGCCGTTCAGCCAGCTTTCATACCCCCAAACTGCAGTTTCCAAATCGATGATGCCCAACTTAACTGGACATCCAATCCCGATAAATTCGACTTTGTTCACCTCCGCTACTTGTACGGTGCGATAGATGACTGGAAGAAACTTTACCGTCAGGCATACACCCACCTACGACCAGGAGGTTGGGTCGAGAGTCTAGAGATTGACATCGAAACACACAGCGAGAACCCCAAAGTTGAAAAGGACGAGAGCCACATTTTCAAGAAATGGTTCAAGCTATTCTTTGAGTGCGGCCGCAGGACTGGTCGAACTTGGGAGATCGCACGGGATGGTCGTCAAGAGGAGTACATGCGAGAGGCAGGCTTCGCAGATCTATTCTCGAAGTCGTGGAAAGTGCCTATTGGAGGCTGGCCTGAGGATAAAAAGCTGAAGAAGATTGGTCTGTACAATGGGGCATTCATTGATCACTCTATTGATGGCTTTGCCATCTTTCCAATCGGGGAGATCTTGGGTTGGTCGCAAGTGGAGGTGACAGTTCTGGTCAGTCAGATGCGAAAGGCGCTCAGGGAACCTAGAGCACTGCCTTACTTTACCGTGTGAGTTTGGTATCAAGTCTATTTTGCAATTAGTACCGCTAACATACGCAAGCCGTATTGTTTATGGTCGAAAACCCGAAAAGGTCTAAGAGGTTTCTTGATTCACTTGTACAGATTCACTATACAGGTCTCGCCAGTATGCGGTAGATTGGGAATACCGCGAAATATTTTTAAGATAGTGTTCTTCTATAGAGTATCTGAATGATGATAGGACAGACTTGTCGACGAGCTGATAATATACAAAGTCCGAGCAACCAAAGAACACTCTTGATGCCGAACTTCTCCGGGCAGGATCAGGCCTTGTCTGTTTTAAGGCTGCTGCTTAGCAATATAATTCTCAATCAGAGAGTTCTGAAGCCAGAAAGGCTTATTGAAAGCGCCTGATAATCAATTAGAATTTGCCCTGTAGTATTGAATACGCTGTCTCCTACTGGTAGGGCCAATTCACGACAGCCCTAACGTGTGGTAATGAATAATATCAATATCCACTCTGGAGCACATGTGGCTTTGAGCCAAGGTCAATATAATCCACCCGGTGGATTCTAATAGATCGATAGTTCGGGGAGTTAATCATATCATACCACTCCATCCATCCATTGAGTCCCCCAGCCAAGGACGCCATGCCAGATCAGGTGTCTGCAACTCCCCGTGGCAATACCCACGACAGTCAGTGTCCAGATGCCCATGGCTACTAATTAAGTAAGCAGCATTAGATTTTGAGAACCCCTCGGACTCTCGAAAACGAAAATGATGGCGTTGCATCAACACCGACGGCCCGGAGGCACCGAGCCCTACGCAAGAGAGGAATCGCAATTTCACCCAGTTTCCCCATGCGCATCTGTGGTCAATCGCCATGGACGAGCACTGTAAGCCCTCAATTCAGAACTGAATTCTCTTGGCCCACTCACCGTTGAGAAAATGTTGGTGCCTGTTCTGAATCGGAGGCCCTGGCAAAAGACGTCATGGGCTAGCAAGACCGGGAGGTCGGCTTGGCGTTGTAACATTCTCTTTGGAGTTTCTTTATGGTTCGATTAACCAGTCATATACTTCTTATTCCACACCATGGAGGCCCGAATAGGCAGGCAAATTGTAAAATGCTATCAGGAGGGCTGAAAGCCTTTAGCTCAAGGGTTCAGGGTATTGATGTCTTTCAACGCGGGTCGGAGTTGGCGCAAGCTAAGGTTGTTCTGACGAGCTCAACTATCTTAGACTTATTATTTTTGATCCTCATGTTTCCTAAGTGTCAAGGGAAGATAACGGGAATCATACGTTCCTGTCAAAGAGGAAGCCATAAAACCACGGGTATAAGTCATCGCCTCTAAACCAGTTAATTCCCCGAGAATAGGCCCAGCTCTTTATTGCTATTCCAACCAATGTATCTCTTCTGATTTCCTAACGCTCTAAAACCGTGAAGCGTTTTCGGACGGTACAAACTGTTATGATCAAGCCTCTCTGCCTCTCCCCACGCCACGTAATCCCTTCTATTCAATACTATTACCATAAGTAACGTGCTCACGCACGGTGTCGCCGTCAACCATGTGACATACTGTACATCAATCACCTTGGCATGAGCCTTCAGCTGAAGCCTTTTTTTTTTTTTTTTTTTCATGCGTTTGGCCAAGAGAAAAAATGGTTGGTGCCGTCTTACCCTCCGATGCCAAGAACAGAAGCACTGTGACCCCTGTATATGGCGCAACCACTCGATGTAAACCGGAAATAAGCGTTGGGACTCGGTTTTTGCGTTATGCTTAATTTTAACCTCATCTAATTTGTGGCTCTCCGCAACACAACTTCAACGACACAGATATGTAAGCGCTCAATGGAAAAAGAGCAAAGTTTTGAAAAACCCTTACTGGACCAATTTTTGGCTGTTGGATCTTATCATAGCTAAGACAACAGGTCAGCATCATCCTTTCACCGGCCGGGGCCCCAACACGCCAAGTCTCTGGGCACCTTGGCAGCGGAGTCTTGTTCGCAGACTCGTTTCTTGTCATACGAAGCTGAACATTTCAATGGAGTCGGCCAAATCGATCTTTTCCCGGCTGCAAGTAGCAAATCCAACAATTCTTCGTTGTAGAGGGTACTGACTGGGTCGATCCTTCGATACTCCTTGCGAAAATGCAGACTCTTAGCTCCACCCTGCTTTTATTGAGGTAGCATTTGCAATAAAACATGGCTCATCCGCGCGTGGATCCTGCATTTGTAAAGTACATTGTTCCAGCTTTTCGTGTTTCGTTACATTTCTTGGGATCATTGTCTCTAAGTTTTCTTTATCTAAGTGAACATTTTACCTCCTTGTGGAACTCTCTGCCTAATGAATACAAGGACTTGAGCTATATACAATTCAGAAGAGCCAGTCCCTCTATTCCTAATTCTCAAAAGTATCGACTTCAATATGGCGATCCCTCCGATCCTCAAAAAGATCGGCCAATGGCTCTCACCTCCACCATCAACATCTGAAGATGGCCGTGATCAATGGGGTTCGAGAGCATCATTCTTGCTTGCGGCCATGGGTGGGTGCGCTGGTATGGGAAACCTAATTCGATATCCTTCGCAAGTGTACAACAACAACGGTCTCCAATGGTTCATCCCATACCTCATGTGTGTATTCCTAATCGCCATCCCGGCCTTGATTCTCGAAGTCAGTATTGGTCAAGCCTACCGTGGAGGCTCAGTCGTCGCTTTCAACAATATCAACCACCGTCTCAAAGGTTTAGGCTTCAGTCTTCTATATATAGGCTTTATTGTCAGTCCTTATTTTGTCGTCAACTTGTCCTGGATTATGATTTACTTCCGAAACTCGTTCCAGAGCCCTCTCCCATGGGAGGGACGCGCCGAGGAATATTACTACAAAGACGTGGTGCAGAACATAGATGCGATTCCCGGCAACAAGACATCGAGCGGTGTTATAGACTATGTCAAGTATCCTGGTACTGCTCTCATTGGGGAGACTGTCGGATGGACTGCATTT
Source organism: Fusarium beomiforme (assembly GCA_002980475.2). Classification (NCBI taxonomy): domain Eukaryota; kingdom Fungi; phylum Ascomycota; class Sordariomycetes; order Hypocreales; family Nectriaceae; genus Fusarium; species Fusarium beomiforme. The sequence goes on along the minus strand of PVQB02000387.1, from coordinate 30,145 downwards.
GTTTGGTTCCTCGTTTGGATCTCCATCTTCCGTGGTATTGGACAGACAGGTCGAGTTGTCTACTTCACTATGGGTCTACCTGTCGTCTTGACCATTATTCTTGTTGGCCGATCTGTTTCTCTTCCAAACGCTGGCCGCGGCGTAAAATTGTACTTTGGCGAATGGAATGGCGAGAAACTGGGATCTGGTGACATTTGGCAGACTGCAGCTGGCCAGGTCTTCTTTTCGACTGGTGTCGGTTTCGGGTACTTCAGTTCTTATGCGTCTTACAACCAGAAACACGCCAATGCTGTGATGGACTCTTGTCTTATCGTCGCTAGCAACGTCGTCTTCGAGGGATTTGCGGCGTTCGCAGCGTTTGGAGTCGTTGGGTACTTGAACATGATGCCAGTCCCTGGCGAACGAATTGGTGCCTTCACCATTGGTTTCTTGACACTCCCGACAGCTATAACTCAGCTCCCAGGGTCTTCGTTTTGGGCGTTTGCACTTTTCTTCACGCTGGTAGTTCTGGGATACAGCTCTGCATTCGCCATGGTCGATGCTGTAGTAACACTTGTTATGGACACCAAGCCCAAAATTCGCCGCGAGTGGGTAGTCACGGGCATCGTGATCATCTCATTCCTCCTTTCTCTCCCTTTTTGCACACAGTTCGGCTACGCTCTTCTCACTGGAGTTGACCGTTGGATCAACGATGTTGCTTTAGTGTTTGTCGTGTTCGGTGAATGCGCATTCTCTACGACCTTCTACCGCTGGAGAGATGTTGCAGGGCAGGTCGGAAAGCCGGCCTTTTTTATCTGGAACTTTGGATACTTTGGCGGTATGGTTCTTGGAGTTGCGGTCGCCCATGCGGTCCAGCCTGAAGCTGGTGCTGGAGTCGGCTTTGGCATCTTCATCATCTGCTCAGTTTTGTCTTGTGTTTTTGGAAAGGATCCCGATGAGGTTCCCCCTGCCCTGCTATTCACTGAGGACAAAGGTTTTGTTCGCCAGTTCATCGGCAGGAGTCCGGCCATGACCAAGCTCTTCGAGAGTCGCTTCATGATACGCTTCTGGTACATGGCGTTCTACTCTGTAAGTACAGTCATCTGTGTTGTGGGAACTCACTAATTGAACCAAAAAGGGTCAACAACTTCGACGAGATCTCAATGTAATTGTCGCGACTGGAAAGAACTGGAGCATTCCCGCCTTCTGGCCCATCTTACTACGATTCATCTCCGCACCTGTATTGGCTATCATCTACGGCTTCGCTTATCCCGCCTTCTACCAGCTTCGCGATGACCCTCTGCACATTCTCGGCTTTGGTATTGCGCACGTCTGCTTGGTCTTGATTGGGTTGGGAGTCCTCGTACCTCGCTGGTACAACACCATTATTCCCCCTGACCGGCGTGAGGAAGGCAAGCTGCCCTATGCTCCCAATGTAGTTTTAGACGGCGAGGAGCCTCGAAGGACTGATTCCATGGAGACTGGTGAGGGCCTCGAGAGCTCCGAAGGTGCTGAAAAGTAGGGAGAAGCATTCTCCAAGTGGAATATAGTCCTTTGCAACAGATGAGTAAGTTGTGGTATTCTAGAATTAGTTGCATGCATAAGGGAAGGCGAAGGAATTACCCAAAGAGGTAGTATTGCATAGTTTAGATATGCCCTTGATCTGTGCCTTTGCTTCCTGCTTACCTTCTGTTTCTGTTTCCGTCCATTGTTCAAAAGACGAATATTGAGAGCCTCCCAGCCGAAATGCTTGTAAACTTTGCCGTTAAAAATATGCCGTTGAGAAGGGAAGGCCGTCGCTGAGAAGGTAAAGAATACTTGCTGTTGATCAGCGTCGGAACCGTTCGTATTCAAGTTGAATACAATCCAGTCATTTGTACAGGGCCATTAGGAGGCTATGAAGATCGTGGCGGGAAAAGTCAGACCGTATCGTGGCCCTGCACATGTAACGATACGAGTTACGAAAAAGGGAAGTTGCGGAGTCTCCGCCAAGTGTTTCAATATGCGATAAACAAGGTACGTCATTGACACTTTTTTGTCTGAAACATCTACACATTATAGGAAGGTGGGCAATCGCATTTTTGCAGAGATCGTCACGCACAGCAGCCAATTAATGTCTCTGTATCGGACGCTCGCCTATCCCCCGTCCAATTGTTTCCACAGACAATACTCACGTTTATATCTAAGCTTAAGCTGGTCAAACCTCCGTCTTTCTTGTGCGCCGTTGTCAAGATAAAACAAGCCACCGACGCATGGTCGACAAGCATTCCTGCTTGATGGTTTTGCAAGTCACATCATGCCAGGGTTGTTTTCGGTTCCGCGGTTCGAGGTAAAGATGGAATTGATTCTACTCTTTGCTCGGCCGTTGAGAGGAGAGGACACTCTGCAGATTGTTCCAGTGTGAAGTTGCAGAGCTCACCATCGGAACAGCTGGCCTCAAACTCAATATAGAACGATATACTAAGTTTTTCTCATACACCTTTCTCACTTAGAGTATATATTGTCAGGTTTCTAATGTTGTTCCAAATATTTCTTGAACAGTTTCCTCGCAAGGAACGGATGGATGTAGGGAGCCGCGACGGTCCGAAGTCGCCATGCGTGATCATCACCAGCCCTCCCCACGATCGCCAGGGTGGTCTGCCCCCCTTCAAAGTCTAATCAAGAAGAGCTGAAGAAGATCATTGGCAGTTTCAAGTTCATATGTCGTACTTACATAAAAAATGCATACAAAGCTGAAAACAGAGTGAAGTCACCGCCACGATTAATGAAACACTTTCCCAAAATGATGCTTCGGTCTGGTAGAATAGGAGGGTGGCATGATAGACCAAGCTTGCACGGGTGTTACACGATGATGATCAATTCGAAACTAGAATATTTTCCCAAGGTAGTGCGTAGGACGCATGACGATCTTGGTCTATACTAATAGAGACGCAGAGACATATAAATACCATGCAAGGTATCGTACATTGAGACTAGAAGTCCTCTCCCATCATCCACACCCATACCCTCAAGCACACTCCGACATCTGAAACCGTCAAAATGCATTCCTCGATCCTCTCCATCTTCCTCTCCCTCCTCCTATCTTCGCCTTCCCTCTGCGCCGTTAACGAACCGTGTTACGGTCCCAACGGCCGAGCGGGAGTATGCATCACTGAACAATCCTGCACCTCCTCTGGCGGCACTGCCATCTCCGGCGCGTGTCCCGCCGATGCTGCCAATATCAAATGCTGCTCCAAGCCTACCTGTTCTTCAGGAAACTGCCGCTGGACTTCTGACTGTGCTGGTAGCTCTGCTAGTAACCAATGTCCTGGACCTGCCCAGATGAAATGCTGCTCCTCTGCGGCCACAGGCTTCGGAGGGTATTCTGCACCGACAATCCCAGCTGTTGGTGCTTGCAAGCAGGTTTCTGTCAATGCTGCCCAGGTGGTCGTCAATCAATTTCCTGGTAGGATCAGAGAGATTGGATGTAAGAGAGATTGCTCTTGTCCTGGATCTTCAGATCATTGTTGTGGTCTTGCGACTGACTTCATGTGTTCTGATGCCGGAGGTGTAAGTTACCAGTTCCGATATTTCCAAATCGACTCAGTGAATGCTGATGAAATTTAGTCTGCTACTCTCTCTGGCAAGGAAATCGCCGAGTGGTGCATGAGGAACCGTAACACTCTCAACCTTAAGTATGTGATCTGGGGACAGAAGATATGGACTACCTCTGTCGACAAGACAGAGAAGAACTGGGAAAATTGGCGAACAATGGAGGATCGCGGTGATTTGACCCAGAACCATTGGTAAGTGGCTGTCAAATTTTCATTGAGGTCAAATAGGTTAACAAAGGCGATAGGGACCATGTTCACGTCTCGTACAATGGATAGAAGCATCTATAAAGTGCGGCTTACAGGCATCTCACAAAACTTTCTATGTACTTAGTTGGTAGCTACATGATACAATTAGTGGTCATGCTCAATCAACATCAAACTTTTAACTAGCCAAATGCCATATAGCCATTTTGTAATACCCTATGTCCCAAACATGACTTGCTGCCCTGTGGTATCTCATCTAATGCCTCCCCTTAACGCCGGGCAACCGCACGTAACCATGCTAACATGCAACTATAAGCCCCAAGATCAAATCCATCTCTACCATCCACCAAACGCCAGGGATGCAGTATCCCATGATTTACCCCCCAAATGCTTCATTCACTACCTCGCCCTCATCTGGCGTCACCTCGAGTTCAAGTAACTCGTGTGCAGCCTCAACGGTCTCTCCATCAATCCCAGCCTCCATGACGAGATCTTCTTCGGCAAAGGCGAGTCTTCCAAGAGCAAGAAGATATCTTTGGCTCCCTCCATGAGACATGGAAAGCTTCTCGCTGATTTCTGCAAGATTGGCAGTATCAGGGCCTGTTACTAAAGCGTGAATCAAGAAAACGCATTGCGAGATGATCCGATACAGGTTTGCCGAGTACGAAGCCACAGCCGATCCCAACCGTAACCCCTTGGTCTCAGATGTCTGTGGTAGAATGTTGAAAGGAATAGGTTGGTCGTACAACTCGTCTATAGACGTGCTGAGGCAGGCCACCAGGCGAGGGAGAGCTAGACTGTGAGAGGCGAGCTCTTTAGCGCCGAAAGGATGGCGCGAAAAGGAGATAAGCGTTCGCAAAGCAGCCAAGCACAACGTGGATTTCTCGTCGCGAGTAGTGACTGCTGAGTGGTAGTCTGTAAGCTTGTTCGTAACATGATTAATGACATGACTAGCCACATGAGGATCTCCATCATCGGGAATTGGACCGATTGAGTCCGGAAGCGCAGAGGTTGTCAAGAGCTCAAGCATGCCTAAGATATCAGCAAGCTCTTGTTTAGGGCTCAAAAGCTTATAAACCATATCAGGCTTAATACATCTCCAAAAGACTGTCGTCTTGGGTTTGATTTCATCTTCTGTTACTTCCAATGAAGTGGAACAAGCTAACGCGCTGGTATACAAAACCGATAGAATGTCAACGATTTTGATATGCTCCTTCATTGACTGGAAGTCATCGTTCTTCAATCGCCGCTCGCCTTCACGTATGCGGTGCTGCCATTCAGCAAGAGTGCAGATGGTAGCCTGCGCTGGTGGTGTCAAATTGGGCAAAACAAAAGGGACAACTTCTGTTGCATGGAGTGAGAAGATAAAAGAGATGATGGAGAGCAGATACTTGATGGGCTCCCAGAGCTGCTCCTCATGACAACGATTCCACATATTGACCATGAGATTTGCAAAATCCACAAGTAGTTGCATTGGTCGATCAGGACTCCCCATCAGAGGTATTTTTTGGAATATGATGGCAGAAAGGGAGGTATCTTTGTCGTCTTTGAAGGAAAAGCGAGATAAGACATCAAGTGTGGGCCGAGGAGCTCCATGGTCAAGCACAAGTGGCAGAAACTGGATATAGTAAGCATGATGCCAATTATAGGGGAGGCGTCAGACAAACCTCGAAAAGTACGGCGGGTGGTGGTGCGACCACAACAGGTGCTTTGTACACTGGAGCCTCCTGCCTTCCATTGTCGCTCGTGAAGCTGTCGGCATGAGTTTCCAAGGCCATGACGGGACTGTCGACAGTCGGCCGTTTCCTTTTGCCTTTGCTTGGTGTTCTCTCGCCGACATGCACGGCCACTGAGCCAGGGTTTCTGCTACGTCCTTGTCCCTTACTTGGACTTACGACAATGTCCATCTCATCGAATCCATCGGCCACCCATGACTTGGCGGCTTTCTTGGGAGTCGTTACTCCTCCCGGAGCTCCAACAGCAGGTTCTTTGCGGCGAACGCGATCACTGACCTCCCGCATATCACGTTGCAGAAATTGAAGTTCTGTGTTGGCATTTTGTTCAGCGGCAACAGCTGCCTCAGCAATCCGTTCTTGTTTCGCCAATTGTTCTGCATTGATCTTGTTCAGCCGAGCAACCTCTGCAGCGTGCTCTTCGTTCGATTTGACAAAATTGGATCGAACAATCGAGGCCTCACCCAGAGCTGCTTTGAGCTGTTCCTCGAGAACTCGAACTCGCTGCTGAAGTGCCGACAAGACATCACTAGGTTGATTCTGAGACTGCTGAGAGGCTGCGGGACGATTTTGAGGGAGGGCAGGTCGAGTGAATTGGCTTGATTGAGCACGGACAAAGTTAGAACTTTGGGTCTGGAACTGCTGAGAGGTGTACATGGGCTGGTGAGGTGGTCCAGCATTGAACTGTTGCTGAGGGTGCTGACCTGGTGGCCGCTTCGTATTTTCAACAACGGGGTTCCATCGCGGATTGGGAGGCGGTGGAACTGAGCGTCGAGAGTCCAAGTAATAGGTTTGGGATGATTGGTTTTGTTGTAGGTTGCTATCTACAACAGGCCTCCCAATAGGAACTCCAGCATCATTCGTAACTTCGGTTGTATCGAGATCATCATCCTCGATCCAGAAGATTTCTGGAGACTCGATCCGCGGACGTTCTACCGATGCTTTCGACTGGGCTTGGGCTTGCGTGAGTTGTATCGCATTATCCTCGAGCTCCTGGAGGGCATTGGCAGGGATATCGTCGAAACCGTCATCGGAGAACTCGTCGTCGAGATCCATCTTTGATGGTTGTTTTTGTGGGAGAGGAGATATCCATTGAACACAAATGTCAGGCGTGTTGTTGGCTCATATCGAACGATATCCTCAATGATCACGGTTTCGTGTAACAGGGTAGAAGGCTTTTGGAACGCGTCGCGAGGTCACGTGGGGGTACGCACAGCAAAATTGTGGCGCGTTCTCTGTGAAAGCCACAGCCAGACAATGTGAGGCGCAGCGTTTTGCGGAGATTTGAGCATGTGAAGAGCCAAGTGCGTCATTGATCTCGTCAAGCCACCAGTTCTAACAGTTTGTGGAGAGAGACTTTGCAAGGACCTTGGACCCTTACGAAACACTCAGTAGACGTGATACAAAATAGCCCTTCAGTGTTGGGCCTTGTTCTCAATGAAGTTGCAGATTGACATACGTGTATAAGACAGAATAAAACGACTGGTTTGAGTGGAGGTTGCTGGATATTACGGACTTGTTTACTAACAATTAGCTGCATGCTTGACGTTTCTACCACGCAATGTCTTTGTTGTTAGGGCTTCTCGCTCATAATTACCGACATTCTTAGTAATAATCTCAACCCGGACCCTCAGGGAGCAAGAAGGCTCCAGACAGTTAATCAGGATGACAAAATAAACTAGCCTAAAATTCCCTAATCATAGTATATCCTTTCTGAAGCCTTTTTGCCACTTAGGATTAAGGTCCCAAGTTTTCCTACCTCCCCTAGGACGAATCTCAACAGATCTATAAAATGGATCCCTAGAGACGGGGAGGGGTTGTCCCACAGTTAATAAGCCCCTGCGTCTGGGGCAGTTCTCAATTTCCCAGCTATCAAATAAGAATGGGCATCTATTTGTCGGGGTTCAACAAAGCTTGCCGAGAGTTGGCAAGACTCAAGTATGACATCCAAGCCGGTTATGCAGGTTCAATTGAGTTGGAAGGTCACTCGGCGGTCTTTAAGACTCCGGAGTCCGCCTGACGCAATTTCGCACCGAAAGGAGAGTGTAGAATCCCGCTGGAAACGCCGGAACACGTCAAGCCACAGCCGCAACGACCGGGTGGTCGTCCAGGGACTCGATTGGTTCCTCCAGGGAATTTTGGGGTGAGATTTTGATCATGCTGTTGGCCTGCATTGCGTAGGAGGTGCTGTAGCTTGTCTGTAGCTTACTTGGCAGAGCCAGAGGCAGCGTCACTGCGTAATACCCAATCTACCGCCCACTTTTAGAAATGCTACTGGATGAAATCCTATGCTAGGCTGAGTGAGCTGCAGGCTGGGGCTAGAAACGGCTTGACTTTTCAAACCACCATTTCCTGTTCTTCCAACATCGTCACAACTATCGCGACAAGTGAGCTTCTTTGCCCACTCAACCGCGCACTAGCTTTCACTCTTTAGAAGCACCCACCACCTGGCAACATTCTTGTGTTTGCTTTGCCCTAGCTAAGCTTCTTCCGACCGTGACGATTTGTTTCAATTCGAAGCGAATTATCTACTCCTGACCCCGTAATTCACCCGCCTCTCACGAACTTGACCCAGGTCTGCGCAACGACGTCACAGGTCGCTTGGAGCAAATTTTCGGGAACAGACAACTGTCTTTTTCACCACCCTTCGATTAAAGTTGCAATCGCGTCAGCGACTCGAGCCTATCGCCCGCACGTTAGCCGACGACAACTTCATCGCCGGAATTATTGGTAGTAACCCGCATTAAAACCTCGAACGCCCTTTTCAGCGCATTTCGATACCAATTATCAACAGAAATGGCTCGACCAAAGAGAGGGGTCAGGTTCCCTAACCGCAACGGCTCTGATGGGCGAAGATCAAGCTTCAGTAGCGAGGATGGTGGCTCTCCCACCAAGCTCAAGTCCCAATCTTCGGGGCAGCTGGAAACAGTGGACGAGGTAAGCAAAGTCGGATGAAGAGATATAACAGCATCTGGACATCCAGAATGTTACGCTCGGCGCACTGGCAGATTATTCCAGGAATCCAGCTAACCACCGTCACAGAAGCAGCCAGCAGTCAGCGAAAAGCAAGCCGAGTACGAAAAGAAAAAGGCCAACTTCATAACGCGCACTTTCTGGACCTTTGTCATGTTTGCGCTGTTCTTCACCGCACTCTTCATGGGCCACATCTACATTATCTGCATTATTACCGCCGTCCAAATCGTCTCCTTCAAGGAAGTCATCGCCATTGCCAATGTTCCCAGCCGCGCCCGGTCCCTGCGATCTACTAAGAGTCTCAACTGGTACTGGCTAGCTACTACTATGTACTTCCTTTATGGCGAGACGGTTATCTACTATTTCAAACACATCATTCTGGTTGACAAGGTTCTGCTACCTTTGGCCACTCACCACCGCTTTATCAGCTTCATTCTTTATGTGTTCGGTAAGAAACCTATTTCCTAAGCTGGATTCTCTAAACTAACCGCGGCTAGGCTTCGTTTTCTTTGTCACTTCTCTCCAGGCTGGTCACTACAAGTTTCAGTTCACCAACTTTGCCTGGACACACATGGCTCTATACCTCATTGTGGTCCAGGCCCATTTCATCATGAACAATGTTTTCGAGGGCATGATCTGGTTCTTCCTACCCGCTGCTCTGGTTATCACGAACGATATCTTTGCCTACATTTGCGGTATCATGTTTGGACGCACCCAGCTCATCAAGTTGTCCCCCAAGAAGACCGTTGAGGGTTTCGTCGGTGCCTGGATTATGACCATCATCTTCGCCATGCTCCTCTCCAGCCTCATGATGCGATCCAAGTACTTCATCTGCCCTGTCAATGATCTGGGCGCCAACGTATTCACTGGGCTTCAGTGCGATCCCAACCCAGTCTTTCTTCCCAAGACATATGAGCTGCCTGAGCTGTTCTTCCTCCCCGACAATGCGAACTTTTCCATCACCATTGCTCCCATGCAGATTCATGCCCTCAACCTGGCTACCTTTGCCTCTCTCATCGCCCCCTTTGGTGGATTCTTCGCTTCTGGTCTCAAACGTACATTCAAGATCAAGGACTTTGGCGACTCTATTCCCGGACACGGAGGTATCACTGACCGCATGGACTGCCAGTTCATCATGGGCTTCTTTGCTTACATGTACTACCACACCTTCATTGCCATCCACAAGGTCAGCCTTGGCAGTGTTCTGGAAACCGCAATCACGAGCCTCAACCCCGATGAGCAGCTCGAGCTCGTCAAGGGAATGAGTCACTATCTACGAAACCAAGGCATTCTGGCTCAAGACGTAAGTCGCTGCTTCTAATATTTCTTAACTGGTTCTTACTGACAACCAACAGGCCATTGACTGTATCGACAAGCTTCTACCCGCGAAGCAATGAGTCCTCAATGAATAAGTCTAGTCTTTTTATAAGGCGCATTTCTGATCATATTCGAATGGGCATATCGCCTCCTTTCCACTCACCCCGGCGTTTTCCTTAGTTGTAGAGCTCCAACACGAACGGTGCGTTTACGGAGCTGTACGGCTCAAGCCAATTATTGAGCTGTAATATTGGGTATCGGGCAGCAAAGGCTTTATTCCCGAGTTCACTGGCGCGATTGATTTATTGTAATGAGCAAATAATGTCCACATTTCAGGTGAGGGTGGCTGTGAGATATAGACTCCTTGTTGGCGTGGGTCAAAGTCGTTAAAGCCCGGGTGGGAAGTTCTACAAAAGTATTCAACATCCACTCTAGAAGAATAGCAAATGATATGCCTTGTGTATGATCCAATCTACCTGTAGATTTATATTCGTGCGCTATCTAATGACTCTTCTATGTTCCGTGTTCCATCTTACAAGCTTGGTCCTTACAGCGTACTCTTACAATTCTCAATTTCTCACAAAATCTTGGTGTCCCATCCTCCTTCGGCTTCGAAGATCTCACCAACCGCCTTGCCGACTTCCAAGAGGTGGCGGTCACGATATCGCGGTGCGACGAGGGATATGCCAATGGGCATGTCGTGGTCACCCTTGAAGCCTGGCACGTTCAAGACTGGGGTGTGAAGGCCCTGCACTGTCATTAGCCATCTTAAATTTCTCAAAAGACTTCGTCACTTACACTCCACATCGCACAGAAAATGTGGCTTCCTGTACTCTCCAGACCAACAGGTGCCTCATCAGGTACACTTGGTGTGATGACAGCTGTATACTCTGAAGCAATCTTGTCAAACACAGGCCTCATGGCAGCTAATTTGTCGCTAGCCTCTAGTTGCATCTTGCGAGTGAAATTATCGGCGTTTTCGACATGCTCAATCAAGACTTGGCCAATTTTGTCTTTCCCGATTCTGTACTCTGGTAGAAATGCCGTGCGACCCTCGGTATGAAGTCCAATGCGATACCACTCTGGCACATTATCGAACTCAGCAGGCAGGTCAATTTCTTCAACCTCTGCCCCATGGGTTCTGAGTAGATCCGCAGCCCGCGCAAGAGCGTCTTGAGTCCCAGGACCAGCCATGGGCCAGACAACTGTCTTGCAAATTGCGAAGCGTGCTCCTTCAACGCCTTGGAAAGAGTACTCTTCTTCTTCTTCGTCATCCTGAAGAGCAAAAACATCGGCCAGAAGGACCAGGTCTTCAACACATCGCGCATACCATCCAAGAGTATCGTACATCAGAGCATATACCTTCTGGCCCTCGCGAGAGACGGAGTTCCATGTTGGCTTGAACCCATATATCCCATTGAACGAAGCTGGACGAATCATGGATCCGCCTGTCTGTGTGCCAAGGGCCATAGGGACTTGGAAATCGGCAACGGCAGCGCCAGAGCCGCTGGATGATCCGCCCGGAGTTCGTAAGGGGTCATGTGGATTATGAGTCTTGGGCCCGACATGAATAGCAGCGAACTCGGTGGTGGTCGTTTTGCCTGGTTTGTTAATTGAGAGTGTGGAAAGGCATGCAGAACATAACATACCAAACACCAGAGCACCAGCATGACGAAGAATTCTGACAGAAGCAGCATCTGTTTCAGGGAAATGCCCTTCATACAGCGGCGAATTGAATTGCGTAGGCATATCTGAATGATAATTAGTCCCATTCGTGGTGTTAAACATAAGGATCGACTTACCCTTCGTGTAAATGACATCCTTCACGGCAATGGGAAGTCCATGAAGTGGCCCTCTGTTTTTCTTGGGAAGCTCATCTAGAAGTTTCGCATGGTACATGACCATCTTTTCATCCAGATATGCCCAGGCCTTGACGTCTTCGTCGCGTGCCTTGATTCTTTCTAGTAAAGATTCCGCATACTCTTGGACTGAAATCTCATCGGCCTGGATCTTCGCAAGAACTTCAGAAGCTGTGAGCCTCCATGGCTCCATGTGATGAGTTTTGGAAGGAGACATTGCTTTTTCCTTTACTGTAGAGCCTTTCTCTATCATACAGCTAGTGAGTGTTATGGAGTTCAGACAGTTTAGTCTTATTTCCAATACCCTGCCCAAGTCAATATGTCGGAAACATTGTACTGGAGAATTTCATCATCATTATATACCTTTTCTGTTCGGCCCTTTGCAAGCAGCCTCAGGTTCGGGCACTAATGCAACGTCTCTATTCTGTAGGCCGGTCGGTGAGAGTCCGTAGCCTATAAGACGCACGTAAGGAAGGCCTCAAGTTGCCAAAGGTCGTCTCCTGAATCCGGGCACGAATGCAGTACGGGCCGAGATGCCAACGGATGTTATATCTCGATATGGCAATAGACGTACTTCTAGAAATACTCCGTTGTCCGTACTCCGAGAAGTTTCTCTGTGTAACCCGGAGCGGCCCAAGATACAGAGTCGCCTCTTTCAAGTTGTGATTAGATTTCCGTTGAGTATCCGGACCGAGGCGATGATTCTGTTGTTGGGACGAGATAAAGGGTTGGGAGGGACAGCATAGAAGTATTGTTGGACAGGAGACGTTAGTTAACAAGCTTAGGGGGGAGGTCAAGGCGGAATTATGCTTCTAGTTCGCTCAGACATATGACCTCGGGGTGTACGAAGGCATCCAGCATAAGGTCCAACAGGAAGCTATTCCGGACCACGATGCAAAGATGCACCTCGTTCTAAGGTTTCAGCTAGTAACAGTCTGCGAGAAAATAGCTCGGTAACACCCGGTCATCCGGTCCAACGTCTATCATGGTGATGATAGGAGAAGTCAGAACACGCTAGTCAAAGTTAAGAAGCAATCAAGGTCGAGAAGACTTTACTTGAGACAGGGTTCGATGCATGAGGGGGATGTCACGGGATAGTGCTAGAAACTTCGACACCTGAGAAGGGATCTACAGAGGATGTGAATCCTGAATTGAACTGCTAGAGGTCGGACTCTGACTGTGCTGTCTAGTTAAGCTCAGCTGAAGTAGGGATTCGAGGTCTGGTAAGTTTACTAGTGACAAAGACTCGACGCCACGTACCAGCATCCTGGTATTGCACAAGAGATAGGTGAAGATAACCTCGTATGTGGTAGATATTCCTATGCTTGCTTTGCAGGCTGTTGATGGGACAGCCAACGATTGGACATGAAGCTCAGCCGTAGTTATAACGCCATTTGCCTCAACCGCTTCATTATGACCCTCATTTTCTCTGTCTTTATAACGATGACCTCTCGGAAACAACAGCAACTAAGTACGGTGATCCTCGACACGCAAACCCCTGCTTTGCTTCATCTCAAACCTTGTTCATAGTGCTTTCTTTTCTTTTTCCTCCCAAAATATCTCCGCCGCTATACGGGACAGGGTCACGCCCTGTACCCCACGAACCTGTTAGAAACAATTTCATTTCTTTTTTCTGTTTATCATCTGTTGCTGGCAACGTCACTTTCTAAGGTCGAATCGCGTCGATCGGCTTCTGGAAGACCGGTGAGCCGGGGTAGTGGCGTCCAACTTCCCGTAAGCCACGCCGATGATCCATAGCGGCAAACTTTGTCTTGGCCCTGCCTCTGAAGATGAGGCTATCAGTCGGTGAGCACAAGATTTCATGGAACATACAGTGAGGCTTGAATTCACAAACATTTCCTCAGAAGAGTTAATGCCTGACCTCTTGCATGCTGCTGGCCGAGGCCTCGGAATGCTACATCGATGAAGTCGGGAGATACACGATCCTGATGATCTCGATAAAATGAAAGTTTAGGCGATCATAAGCTAAGCATGCTTCCCTCAACTCTGGTTTGATTGACAAGAGACATGGATATGGGTGTGGTATCAGGGGTCTTATACGAGCTGCCATGCTGCGCAGCGACGATTTGAGATGCTATTCCGATGGTAGCTTTCCGATAGGATTGAAGAAAGGCCTACTTCTTGGCTCCGGGTACGAGTCCTCCAATGCTAGTACGTTTGTTGCCTTAATAGCCATATCTCTACATTGATTCGTAATGCTCCTTGGACGAATAAACATATCATACGACATCAATTTCTTTCCACAGATGATTTCATGTTCCTTATTCATGCATCGCTGTTGTTCGGGGAAAAAAAGTCTAAGCGGCTTTAGCGAGTGTAACGGTGAAGAGTTTTGCGTCCTGCATATTTCACAAGAGTCACGACAGACATTGGCTGCAGAGAAGCGCTACGGCTTGTCATTTACGACAAGCAGATCTGATCGAATCAAGGAACTGAAATTGTCCTAGTTCAGGCCCCATTAAGTCGCTGAGGCTCAACGGCAATGCCGATCCAATGTGACATCAAGAGCCATAGGTAGCAGATTCCGCCTCATATGAGGCTTGATGTGAGGCTGTAGGTCAATATTAATAGCTCACAGCACTTTATCCCACGAATAAATACTCAAAATACGAATGATGCTTAAAACTGAGGCATAATCTTTTTTGTTCCATGATCTGTTCCATCCATATCCATGTCTTCTATGAGGTGATACGTCCGTCATTTCTGTCCTCTATTTTTGTGGTGTAGAAGCTCCAGTCATGATAATCCGTCCATCGACCACGGGAGCAATGCATGTTGTCCAATCAACCGAGTACTCGCCTTCTTTGAGAGGATCACAGGTAGTAGTCTTGACTCCGGCTTTGAGCGCCCACTTCGTCCAGAACTTACGCATCAAGAGAATCTCGAAATCGAGTTTCGTGCCGTCAGGATCTTCTGGATCTTCATCCTCGCGATCCTTCTCTTGAGGCTCTTCCTCGCTGCTTTCGTTGTCGTCGTGTGGCTTCATATTAATGCTAAAGCGACGCTTGAGGAACCTGCCCCAGGGGTCTTTGGCTTTCTTTGTCACGCTCTCAGTGCGCTTGTCCTTGGGTAGATTCTCTGCCACGGACTTGAGGTTGGGAAAGTCGACGTTGAAGTGGGTTCGGACAGGTGAAACCGGTGTTTCGCATTTTTGAGCAACCTTGACCCAATGTTGGGCGAGGTTTTTCCATCGTCCTACTGTCAAAAGTCCCATGAAGTACTGACGCAACATAGCTGAGATGAGAATGCCATTCTCTTCTTCAATAATCTCCTCGGCTTGTCCACCCTCAGACTTAACCAGCAAGCTGGTGAATCCATCTAACGTACTGTCAGCGTTCCGTTCTCTAACTTGAAATTGTTGCCAACTTACCCTTTCCTCGTCCCATGTATCCTCGGGTGCAGAGCACATAGAGCTTTTCAGGCTCATAAGGCTTTCCACCGATTTCCGCCCACAAGACTCTTTGTCCCTTAGGTCGCGAGGGGTCAAACTCGAATCTAATATTAGAAACCTGGGGAAAGCGACCTTCCAAAGCGGGATACATTGCTACACTGTTCTCAAGCGCGTCGAAGATAGCCTGCCCTGTGACTCTGAGCAACACAACAGGATCCTCGAACGGAAAGCACGTGGTGATATCCTTGATACGAATGGGGCCTGGAGGGTAGATCTGATCGCCACGAATTGTGCCAGATGCCATGATAGTGCAATCAGCGCCGTGGTGCTGTCGCATAACATCGCATACAAAGTTTCCAATATTGGACTCCTCAAGGCGAACTGTGCTGAAACGGGCGTCCAAAGGTGTAGCCGTGTACCCGATGGGCCTTGCCAAAGACTGGTTGAGCTTGGAGGTAAGTTCATCAACTATTTTTAAAGTCGAGGGGTCCTCCTTGATAGAAGAAACAATATCTCTCCGCCAGATGTCAAAATCCCACTTGGACGGATCGTCTTCCTTTCGACGAGCCTCAATGTAACTCAAGTTCTTGAAGTCGGTACCAGATCGAAGCACGTGAGTTCCATTAATGAGGCTGTGGGCATAGAAATGGTCATGTCCTCCGAGTATGATATCAATGAGTCCTTCTGTTTGCTCTGCCAGCTTATTGTCATTTGGTTCTCGCATATGGCTGAGACAGACAATGATCTCTGCACCATCCTCCCGCAACTTGGGAACGAGCTCCTTCGCAACAGCAGTGGCGGATCTGTACTCCAGATTGGGTGGTAGACTATTGATTGTCTCAAGCCATTCTCTCTCACCCAGACCGATAAGGCCAACTTTGATGCCATTTGATGTGGTGATCATATGCGTCTTCTTCGCATGGCCAATGGGTGTGTCGCCGCCGATGTCAAGGTCAATGACGTTTGCGAGCAACCAGGGGAACTTATTCTGGCTTGAAAGATGCTCAAACTGCTTGACACCAAAGTCAAAGTCGTGATTCTGTAATTTAAGGCTGATTAGTTACCATGTCAGTCAAGGGTGGTGTGACCTACCCACCCCTACACAAGAGCAATCCGTTCCAATCAGATCAAGAACGGGAACCATGTGTTGACCTGAGTCGAATTGTCAATATCAAGATATAAAAGCCATAATTCCCAGTTTTCGAAACTCACCCTTGGTCACAGTACTTTCCAAGCTGGGGTTAAAGACATCTCCAGAAAAGAGCGTCAAGGCTTTAGGCTGATCCTTGAACTGCTCTCCCTCCTGGTACTCGCGGCACACGCTGATGAATCTTGGCAGACCACCCACAGGCTCAGCACTCGACGGATCCAAATGATAGACGTCGTTGTAGTGAATCAGTCTCACATCGGGAGGTGAATCAACTTGGCCCTGGTGCTCGACACGACCTGAGGCGAAGGTGACTTGAGGTTCCGCAGTGGGCTCTCCGGCCTCTGCGGGAGAGGTATCTTTGACCATTGGTAACAATAATTATAATGCTGGAATAATTGGGTTTATCTAGGAAACTTTTTCTCAGCAGAGGAAAAAACAGAATTCTTCAAAGAGCGGAGTGATGACGGATCCAAGGTCATGAGGCGCAGCTGAAGCTCTACTTCTCTCTTCTCTTCTCTTCCTCCTCAATAGTCCAGCGCTAACCGACGGCAGCTTGCAGGATGGCCCAGGGAATGGATCCAGCAAGCCAGTAAGGCCAGTCAGCTCACGTGACGCTATGGATACTAATGGCCTTGAATTACTTTGTGTCTGTTGGTGATTTGCTGCGGAAGAAGCTTTGATGTTTCGGGCTTGCGAATAACCAACGCAGCATGCAACGCTGGCGAGGTGTCTTCAGCAGTGAATCACGATTATCATTTTAACGTTGTGGGACATCCTGCGGACATGGCGTGCGAGAAAAGCAATTAATGGCCTAATATGCGCGGAACCAAAGAGTAGCTGCCGGATGTGTCGGTGAAGAAAAGGTCTGACAACCAATAACTCAACGTCACTGGTGATACTCGAAATGCTTCGTCCCGGGTGGATTGGACTCCATCGTGCCCAATACCTGGCCATTGACAAACCTCTCATTCTTAATTACTAAGATCGAGCTCTAATTCTCTATTAGCAATGCCTGTCTTTCCATAGGCGAATATTTCTGTGAGTTACCTAGGAGGTATGCTTAGACCAGAACCAAATGAAACATGTGCGATGATATAGGGTAGCACATTTACCATCTCACTTGAGAAGCTCTAACCCCCGAGGCAACGGGCTCTGCTCGATCCATGCTCTAATCACATCCGCAAATAAGTCTGGCTTCTGCAAATTCCATGTGTGTACTGCTCCTCTCACAACTGCGCCCAGTGATCCCTCGACGGGCATTTCTCTACCCATCCTCCTCACCGCCTCAACATCGTCAATGCCCTCTGCTGCAATCGCCAGCGTCTTCACAGGCATTGAACTAATATCCTCCCATTTAAGCTCCAACATTCCCCTGTCCACAGCACGAATTACATCCCATCTCCTGTTGCACCGCATCTCTCTGAGTAGTTCTTCGTGGCGTCGCATACCGCGACCTTTTGATGCCACAAACATATACAGCCATGCCGGCACCAGTTCGAGAAGCAACAACATAGCATAGTAGGTGATGCTCGGATGGCGGGCGACCCATGCCCAGGGGCCCTCCATGGGGTGCCCCGCGGTGACAATGGCAGAGAGGACCAGCTCGGGATGTTGCCGGCTGGTACGGAGAGTGATGAAAGCACCCATGGAAAGGCCGACAACGTGGGCCCGGCCGCCATGTGCGTGTCGCCGTATGAGCACGGCCACCCGTTCTGCCGAGCTGGAGATATCCGCAGGAAGAATTTCGCGGGATTGCGAATGACCGCTGAGATCAAGGACAATAACGTGATAGTCAAATAGGTGAGGAATCACGAATGCCCACTCGAGATGTGAGCTGAGAAGGCCATGGAGGAGTACCACTGTGGTGGGTTTATCTTGGTTGAGACTGATGAAGAAGAGCTCTTGGCCCGCTTCGGTTGTTTCTGGTAATGCCATCTTTGTCTGATGTCAAAAAACCTATTGAAATTTTCAGCATATCTGGCTGAAGTCTGATCAAGATAAACGAAAAAGCATCATGCCACCTCCTCTGGACTTGTCTGCTCAGCTGTGTTCAGCTGGCTACGCCGCAACCGTCCCGATCCAGCATCATATCACTACATCATATAAGCTATACATGCTCTAAGATAGACGAGATGCAATATTACCGTCACCGCCGATCATAAAAAACAAACGTACAAACTTTCTTTTCCCTGACTGGGAGCATAACTTTAAGAGTTTTGTTTCGCAATTGGGCTACAGTATCACCCTTCTTACTGTGTTCTGCCAGCGTAGTATTGATGATCAACACTATTGTTCCCAAACATCCGCCAAGCTTGAATGTTTGCAATTCAGGCTTCCGTTATAGGGCTGGGAGACTTATGGCAAAGAGCCTGCAACAAAGACGATCACACAAGTTTCATTGCGGGCCATCCATACGTATGCCCTAACGTCGAGGATGATAATATCTGAGCGTGGTATCACCCGCATTGTTAAGAATGATCATACATAAGCCGTCGAGACACCGATCGGATAGTCGGCGTTCCTGTTGCAAGATGGTTTCACCGTCGCGAAGCCGTTTCTGCCACTACGTTTTTCGCTTCATCTGGCGCCACAATCAACATCCACAAATTCTGCAACTAAGAATCGTAGAGGAGAAGTTTGACTCAATTGACCTCCTTAACTTGGCGCTAGCTAGCGATTATGAGACAGGCGAGTTGAAAAGTCACCAGATGCCATGTTTCAAAAAAAACGCTGGAGGACTTTTCGCGGTGCCGTGATGAAGAAAACCTCTGGCTGATGGAGAATTCCAAGTCCATGAAAAACGTCGAATACGGGTTGAAAATGAAGCCATCACCGACTCACAATGGACTGACGTCGACAGGGAGCACACCCAATCGCCACCAGATGTGGTGCCGAAAGCTAGCGGGCGAGACGCCATGTGGAACAGGGGTCATGTCCTGAAAAGCCCCTGGCTAAGGGCAGTCGTTGCCCCTAGCGGTCCCTGACACGGCGGCCATGCTGATGCAGGTTAGGGCGACCGTTGGCAGGTCTGAGCTTGGATCTTGGCTGACCAGGGTTGAATATTGAAGATATTCCGAATGTATCAGTGGATATTGTGAGGTTCTGAAGATACCTTTGAGGAGAATATGAGCGAATGAATAGAATGACATCTGAAAAAACCCCGCGATATGTTTCTCCTTCCGCGTTCCACTAGCCAATCCGGTAAAAAACTAGAGCTTTCGGCTCCAAACTCGCCTTCTCTCTACCTAGTCCAACCTGAAACGACCTCATCCACCACAGTCACCGGATTCACTCCAAGCTCTGCGCTGCTTGGCTTGGCCTGGTTTCTCGTGATTGAGTTTGTAGCCATGTCTACGCTAGTCTCCACGCCCCGATCTTGACACCGCCACAACGAGGGAGCCAAAAAGAACCCAAGATCTTGGCCCTGCCTGTGACAAGTCCAGAACACGGACGAGACAAGCCTGTCACTCGTCAACATCGATATCTGTTTTGTTATTGCCATTATGAAGCACAACAGCCGTCACGATGCCAGTTGATGTCACCTATATCGCCCATATCGACTCGATAGCCGCTCACAGCCTCACAAGTCCATAGTTTCAACCTCTCTTCAGCCAACCAGATAACATCAACTCCAACTCCCAAGCATTCCCCTTGCAAGATAGCACGTTCCCTCAAGACCCTTTCCTCCAGCTAAAAGGACCTACTGTGCCGCTCTACCGGGACCCATTACTGCTTTCGATTCTTCGCCCCTCCCTTTCAATTTCGTTCTTTTGGCTGTTAAAAGTCAAGTCAGTCCAGGTTCGTCTTGGTCTGGTACGATTTGAGCGGCGCGTGGGCTGGTCCCCGATTTTTCTCTTCGTCCCCCCTTGTTATCTCATACTTCTTTTATTCCTTTTACAATTAGACGATCTGCCCTTTGGCTGATCTTCGATAGTTTAACTTATTTTGCTTCCTTGTCTTTCTTTTCTTACTCCATATCTCTTATAATAAGTACCGATCGTTGCCGGTGGTGGAGCTACCTTATTGTCACGAACGACTTCATTATTGAGATTTTGAGATACTATACCCACTCAATTCAGCTCGACGCATATAATCACTCTACGGCAGTGGTTCAATTACAACAATTCTGACCGCAGGACGGAAAAAGAAAAGTATTCTGTTAATTTGGACAAAAAAAACGGACAGCGGATTGGAAACCGCTACGGATCACGGCCTCACGCGTAAAAAAACGGCCTACGGAAACCACTCAGAAAAGATACGCAGCGCACTCAGAAAGAGCTTGGAAGAGAAAACACGAGAAATGGCTTCGACCTTGTCAATACGTCTCGCGGCAACAGCCATTTTCGCTCTTTCAGTAACAGCACAGTCGTCACCCGCCATTTCCATTGACCACTTCATTCGAGCAGCTGATGATGTTCTTCACCGGCCATACGTGTCCCTACTATCAACACCGCTCGCTGAGCGTGACGGGAATGCAACAGTCGAGCAGCTTCCTGCAGGGGATGTCCCTTTGACGAAGGATGGGTCGTTAAACTTGACGGCCTGGAACATGGACACGAATGCTGCATGCCGCTCAGTGCTCGGTGGACTCCACAAGAGCACAAACCCCTCCGGAACATGCGTGTGCTACAATATTCCCTCGCTGGATGTGAAGACAGGTGTTTTCGAGGCTGATATTCGGCTGTATCAAGTATCTCAGGCCAGAGGTAGTTTTGCAGCTGTTGCTCCAGAGGATATCAACGTTGGAATCTCATATAACGGCGCCAGCGTTATGCCAATTCAACCTACGGATGTCAACGGAACAGGCCTCACAGGTGGAAAGCCCGGTATGGGAAAAAGAGAAGAGGGAATGCCGCTCCTACAATCATATATGCTGGTTGGTAAAATTGATGCGGACAAGATGACGGATAACATGACTATGTAAGTTCTCACTCGAGTTTCACACTATTAGCATATACTGACTTTCTCAGGGATGAGCTCGAATGCCATATCATGCCAACGCTCACACTCACCGCCCGCAACAGCACAGGCAGTGTCATCCGCACCAACGTCTCCGTCAACGAAGCCGCTTTCCTCACTGGCGTCTTCTCCCAAGATGTCGTCATGTCCGACTTCGCTATGGCTAAGGCCGCCGTCGACGACCAGGTTGCCGCTCTCAACAACGGCACCGTCGCCTTTGTTCTCCCAGGCATACAGCTTATGGTCCTTCCCATCGGCCTGATCATGATGAGCGTCTGGCTGCTCATCTTCGTTGCAGCTGTTGGTTTCGGAACATATGAGCGCTACAACTATGCTCTCATGTATCAACGCAGACAAGCTATCACCATGCCCAAGAAGGCCACAATATGAAGCAGATATGAAGTTGGGATATAATTAAGCGAGCTTTCCATTACTCTTACGGCCATGCATAGCGTTGTCGATTCTTTTTTCCCTTTATTACTTTTACTCTTATAAGCATGTCCTTTCCATCATGCCGATATTTCAGGCAACATATGTTTTTTAGTTGATATCCGACCCCCCAAGGTCCCTAGATTCACTTTCTACACCACGACAATAGATAGTCTCATAGCATCAATCTACTAGCCGCTGAATGGCTGAACAATCACACCCTAAGCAGTATAAACTTCATCCCCATATTCGGCATCTGTGACGAAGTGTCAAATGTGGGACGATTTCCCTCTACATGAAACACCATGGCAAGGTATTTAACCCGGAAAACCATCTTCCCGGGACCCTTGTAACATCACGTTGTGTCAGCCCATCGGTGTTCAAACTGTAATGAGATTCTTGGTATCGTAATATAACGTCTAACATGGCCATGCAAATGAGACCATGGGCCGGTCGCACAACTGTAACAACTCCAACGCTGTAAGGATCGTCTAAGTCAAGTACAAGAAAAAGTCGAATCATAGCTAAAGAATTTCCTCCAACTCCCCGAAAGCCATGCCTATGATTGAAACGCCGCGTAACAAATCATAACTTCAGACTACGAGATTGACAGTCTCCTCTCTGCACTTCTCCATCTTCCTTTGGCCCAAAGGAAGCATTCTGTAAAGACCATGTACCACCCTGTCACCATCCAGAAAGACAGGATAACCCCCAAGCCACCCATGAGTCGTGCGTCGACGATGCTCCGTGTCATTGTCTCGCGTATGGCATCATTCATCATAAGCCACCCATAGATTGGGATAAGCGGTTCCTGGGACTTGAGGCGTGATGATAACCGGTTTTCTGGGCCGTCCAGGTCTCGCTTCCATTCTGAGATGGTGTCCGACATACGCCAGGCCACCTTGTTGTTAATTTTCTCCCACGTCATCTCGCATGCGTAAGATCGTGCGGCATGTCCCATTTGAGCACGAAGGTTATGGTCTAGAGCAAGTTTCATAGCTTTGGCTACGAAACCGTCGAGGTCCTCTGGAGGAATGAGGAAGCCATTACCATCTTGTTTGACAATGTCAGACGGCCCCCCTTCATCACGAGCGATGACAGGAACGCCACTGGCCATAGATTCCAAAACGACGAGGCCAAAGGTTTCTGTGACCGAACAATGCAGGAAAACATCACCGCTCGCATAAGCAGAAGCGAGATCTTCCCCGACCTTGAATCCAGCAAAGATCACCTTGCCTTTCTCTCTCAAAGGATCGAAAAGCTCTTGAACTTCTTTCTCTACATCGGGGTTGCGGTTGCCACCTACGATGTAGAGTTTGAAGTTAAGTCCTCGTGCATCAAGCTCCTTTGCAGCCTTCGCCAAGAAATCGAACCCTTTCTCGCCAGCGATGCGGGATACTGTCACAAAGATGATCTCGTTGTTAGGGGCCAATTGTTTTCGCAGATCCTTGTTCCTCATTCGGGGGTTGAACAGTTCGGTATTGACACCCCGTGTCAGAACTTCCAACTTATCCTCTGGTACTTTCTGGCTCACTAAGTATCGTTTCACGAAACTTGAGGGGTAGAAGATAGTCTTGATCGAGGAGTGGCTGAAGAGGTAGCTCTGGACGGCTGCGAAGGCAAAGACAGCAACGTGGCTGAGAGGAGCGGGAAATAAGATAGAACAATACCCGGCGAGATCGGTCTGGAAATTGCAGATGACGGGTATTTGCTTCTCCTTGGGCTGCTGTCGTAATTGAAGCATTACTTGGAAGCCGAGACTTGCAGGTGAAGCTAAGTAGATCAGGTCGGGAGGAGCATCATCGCCAAATGTTCTCGAGTACAATGTCGAGTTGCGCACTGGGTATACGATAGAAAGCTCGGGGTTGAACGGGAGAGGATATCCAGTCACTCTGACTTCGGGCTGTTTATCCGCAGGGGACATGGTTGGCGATGAAGGCGGCGTAAACGTATTGTGCTCTGTATGGTTGTGTGGTGCAACCACTGCGACTTGGGCTCCGTGTGCCCTTAGGTGGTTAACAAGCATCAGAGTCGTGCGACTGACACCATTGACAGGGCCAAAAGACTCGGTGCAGAGAAGGATTCGCTTTCCTTTCAGGGTATCAGGAAACTTGGAGAGGTCATGGCTAGGATAACGCGGTTGAGTAGCAGACGCCATTTCAGCCGCCATCTTGTCGATTTGCAGCAAGCACTTCAAAGGAAATTTATCGTGAAGACATCATGCGAAACAGAAAAGAGGCGGAACGCGACTCTTTTCTCTTTCAGAACATTGGGGTCACAAACGGGCATGGAAAGAAATGACTCGCACGTGGACAGAATCAAGGCATGAGAACGAGGAAATGCACCATTGGAAGCACATGAGGCGTAAGTTTTGGTACGGACGAGGCTGCAATCTAGGCCAGAGTAAACACCACGAGGAGGGGCTGTTGGATGCAGTTCGTCGATCTCAAGGGACCAGTCTGGTGGGGGAGGGGCAAATGGAGGAGCCGATCTTGATCCGATGTCATAGTGTAAACAAAAATACAGTATTATGGGTGAATCAATGGCTTGATTCAGCTGTAAGGAATTCTTGGAAAGCTTCTGTAAGCTTGCCATAGGGTCGGTGCCAAACTTCTGTCCTGATCATCTGGCGGGCTTCAAACAAATCAAAAGACCCTTCTCCAGAGACCGCATCATGTAAGATCATGCAATCACTTGATTCCAAGATCGAGGAAACAACTGCCGGTCTTGTGGCAGGATTTCCAGTAACAATAGCTCAGCCTGGACGATATACGATGTCCTTTCAGGTTGGGCCCTGGCATTACCATTGGCTAAGCTCTGTGTCGTTGAAGATCCACTGTTCGGAATGCGCGTGGTGGACGAATCAGATGCCTCGCCGATATCACATTGTCCCAAGACGTTCAATCCGCCAATGATCAAGACATCGCGAATAGCCATGGCAACTTAAACCCCCGTGGTCGACCTGATCCGGACCATTGGTGGCGGAAATTTACCGTACCACACAGGAATGGGATTTGATTTCGACTCGTGACAGACTCATCTCAACTTAAGAAATAAAATAGTTAGCAGTCAAAGTTAGGTGCTTGTAAGACATCGGGAATAGACGGGGCGCCTCTTAATACTCTCGACTCGCAACCATGGCTTGTTCGGGAGCTCTCGGTATAGACTGGTGGTGCCATTGCCTGAGCCATTTAGGCAAAAGCAGAGAGTCGTGCTCCACAAGTCTATGATAAGAGAGATGACCAACAATTTTTAATCAAAGAGGAGATTAGATGAAGATTACAGTAAGCGTGGAGGGAAGAACCATCGATGGATAACAGGAAAAACAGAAATCCAGCACGTGCGATATCACGTGGGCACTCTTGCGTCTCTCCCATCTCAATGACCACGCTGACCAGTACGTACCAATCAGTAATAGGGTGGTCGAAACCTCAAAGGATCAAGTAAGAGAACAATCCTTTGTTATCCCAAGTCGGCCCGCTGTTTCGCGAATGCGACTCGTAAAACAATCTGTTTTGCGTAGATACATCTGGAACGACGCATAATTGAGGCTTTCGAGATGGAGAATCCATGACAAGGGCATGTCAGAAAATCGCGCCGCTGCCTTGTTATACCTTGGCTTATTCTCTGGCGATCCAAGCGAAGTGGAAATCATCACTGGTGATTACCCCTCTCACCGAAATATTGAACAGAGTCGCCTTGCGGTAATAAGCGTCAGATGGTCTGGTGTTTAGGAACCTGCCGACATGCCTAGCGAGCTCGAATGATGATGGAATCGACGGGCCGATCCACGCCCATTGCCAGAGTCCTCACATACCCATAAACATGAGCATTGAATTTCTGTGGATATATCAGCTGTCTGTCTTACTGGTTATGGACCCCATTGAATTGCTGTCTTGGCTCATGAACCCTGTGCAAGCGAGAAGCTCATGACGCAGAAGTCCCCTGGCAATTAGAATCATGACACCCGGTGACAGTCACTGCAAGAGCTAAATAGAGTGGGCATGGGGTTAATTACTTACAAGGGTCTGTGTTATTAGCTCAGTGGGATAACCATACCTACCTAGTGAAAATTGGAGGTTCAAGATGCGCCAACAGAAGAACGGCATCTGACTGATGAATCAACAAACATCAGGTCAAATGCACACATTCTTAAATATTGGGATTACGTATACTCCAGGGCAATAGTTCGTCCGCCAGCCTCTGGCAGTTCAGCCTTCCAGAAGTGCCAATCCCGGTCTGTTGGTTGACAAATTAGTGTTCAGCCGCAATATAATCTCCTGGGGTCGGTGCAAAGAGGCTGGATATTAGCCACTATGGTAACATGAGAGATGAGAAACTATACGTATCTCCCATACAAGGACAAGTACTCAGCTCTTGGCATCACCCAAAGCAATCTCCTCGTGGAATATTGTCCGTCTCAAACATTTACCCTCGCATATGAGCCCTGGAAAAGGAAGCCAGTCAAAATTTCCAATGACTGGTCAAACGGGAACCATATGATAATGAGAATTACAATAATAAATCGGCATTGTAGCCGCGCCGATCACGATGAGTTGTTTCAGAATAGGCTGATAATTATCGCCAGGCTTAAATTAAGCGTGGCCTCGTCCAACATCCGGCAGAATATTCGAATGGGATTCCTGGAAAAGATACGGAGGCTTGCGAAGCATCGCGAGGATGTATCACTTGATGCTATTCCTGTCCATGTCAGCACTTACATATACTACGGAGTCGACCGAGTAAGCACAGCGTTTTTCTTCTGGCTGATTCGGCAAGGCTCCGGTTTTTCTTGGCAGCAGGACGGGCATCGCAAAATGTTTAGTTACTCTCACAACCCCTGAGACGCGATACTCCATCGGCCGAGCCGGCATCGGGTGAAATGAGACAAATCGATAGACTGTATTGCGGATGCTCACTCCTTCTAGGCATTGGTCGGTATCACGGTTAATTAGTAGTCTTGGTATTGAGTAGTGTGAGGGCCGCGAGACGCTTGATAATCAAGATCTTGTGAGACAAGTACCCATGGAATTGGTTTTGTTTCTCAAGCGTGCCAGTCCATAGGCAATAGTCTCAATGTCTTGAACACGTTCATCCCTGATATTAGAAAGAAGATATGTATGCTGCTAGCCTTCACCGTCTCGTCCCTACTTCCATTAGTCGCCTCATCATCACCTTTTACATGCCATGTCACTACAACAGGGGGTTGTGGCTTGGTATCCGTTGAAGCGAGTCGTTGCAACAGAGAGAGCTAGCCCCTGTCTATCAGTTGGTCGAAGTCTCGGCAACCTCAAGAAGCCTTGATCTTCAAATCATGTCAACCTCGCAGGAATGATGAAGCCCAGTGTGTGAGGATAGGTATCAGGCGATATACGGAGGGCGCATTCCGCTGAAAATTCTGCATCTCGTCTCCTGAATACACGAGCACACCAAGTTCTTTTTAAAGTCGGTCAGCTTGACTAGGCTGAGGCGATGTAACTAAGATTCACTTTTGCTTCCTGATGGCGATTGGGAATTGTTACGATGACAGCATCGCCTGTGCACCCTTGTATGATGAATCGACAGCGGGAAGGGATCGTTTCTGTAAGAAACAGTTTGGGCTGGTCTCTTCCCGTCCCCAGCAAATACTGCAGGGCATAACTACAGTAGCGAAGAGTCCATATTCCGTTTTCCATTTGATGGCTTGGGTGACATGAAGAACAGTGCGTTGGACAGTGCATAACCGGGATGTGGGACCCTTGCTTCTGTACCCGTTCTTCCTTGCCAGAGCAATTGGTGGACTGCTGCTTTAGACTAGATTCTTATGATATTGGTCGTTAGTCTAATTAAAGATAATGAAGGTGTCCACTTCAAGATAACCTCATGTCCTTTAAGTTTGAAGATCTGAGACTAGTTAGGGCATTTTTTGCTCCGAGTGACAGTTCGTATTCATCAAGAATAAGGTAAACTCACCGACAAGCCTAGCCAACAGTCACCATCACTCAAATATATAAGCTTAGCCGCGCAAGGGATTGTGGGGGTTGTACTGGAGTGACCTGGTTCGCGCGGGACTAGAGGGGCTTGCGCAGCCTTGTAGTGCACTGTGCCTTATCTGATGGATACTGTATGCTATTGGATCATTTCTCGATCCGATTCCAGGGCCCTGAGCTTTCAAAAGTACCCTTTTCAGCGGGTTGCAGTGGCCACGGTACCTGCATGCAGAATTCCCCTCCGTGAGAGGTGTCTCTGTGCCCCTGGAATCCCTGAAAACCCAATGGATCCCTGCCCCTCCAAGCTTGAATCGACACACACAGGCCGCTCCGCTCCCTTGGAAAGTTGGCGGCGGGCGGGCAGAAAGTTAGCAATCAGAGCTAATGGGAATAATCTCACCGCCTTAATTTCTCATCGTTGCGTGGCTTCAGCGGCTGCCCCTCCACTGGCCATTGCCTTGTCGCCCTCCATCCTTCTCCAGTCCCTCCTGAGCCCAGAAGGAAAGTAGTGCCCCCCTTTTCTCCCATTAGCTCACCTTAACTGCAACGTTGAAGTGGGAATATCTTTTCTAGCCTCCCTTGCATCTGTGTCTTGCTTCCACCTCCTTTATAAACCTCCGCATTCCCTCTCATCTCTCGCCAAACCCTCACACTCGCTAGCATTTTACGTGTGTCGATTCATGACCTCGTTTGCGCGCTTCGTTTATACAGATTGTCTTTTGTCTTGTCTGTAAAACCTTCATACGCCTCTAATCATCATGTCTTCAAACGGTACTCAGGAGGCCCCCATTGAGGTCCGCCGCATCTGCTGTGTTGGTGCTGGTTACGTTGGTAAGTTACAGAATCATTCCTCAGATGATCCCTCTTGAGGGGACGAATAAGTCGTATATACCGAGCTTTGGAGAGTCGTGATAGTGCGCTCAAGATCATGATTGCGCTTGTACGACCCTCTGAATGCAATACACCGCTCCAACGACGCAATTGAGTTCAAACAAACTAACGAACTTCACTCAGGTGGCCCTACCGCTGCTGTCGTCGCTTTCCAGAACCCCCACATTCAGGTTACTGTCGTCGACCGAGACACCACACGCATTCGCCGTTGGAACTCCCGTCACCCTCCTATCTACGAGCCCGGTCTGCACGATATCGTCCGAATTGCCCGTGATGGTGGTCGACCTACCAAGATCTCAAATGAGCCTACCACCGATAGCGAGGGTTCCTCTGCTGAGGAGGGTGAGATTGCCGTTGAAGAGCGCAAGCCCAACTTGTTCTTCTCCACCGACATCGCAAAGCACATTGGTGAGGCCGATATCGTCCTCGTTGCTGTCAACACTCCTACCAAGTACCGTGGTGTTGGTGCCGGAAGTGCCACCGATATGACCGCTTTCGAAGCTGTTACTGGCGTCGTTGCTCAGTACGCCCGCGAGGGTGCCATCATTGTCGAGAAGTCAACTGTTCCTTGCCGAACTGCCCAGCTTGTCGCTGATACTGTAAGTACATGGTCAATGTTATAACACGAGCGGTCAAGATACTAACAGGAAGCTAGCTTAACATGCACCGCCCCGGTGTCCACTTCGAGATTCTCTCCAACCCCGAGTTCTTGGCTGCCGGTACTGCTGTCAACGATCTCCTCTACCCTGACCGTATCCTGATCGGTTCTGCTCCTACCCCCTCCGGTAAGCGAGCTGCTGAGGCTCTCGTCAAGGTTTACAACGCCTGGATTCCTCGCGAGCGCATTCTGACCACCAACGTCTGGTCTTCCGAGCTCGCCAAGCTGGTTGCCAACTCTATGCTGGCTCAGCGTATCTCCTCCATAAACTCCATCTCTGCCGTCTGTGAGCAGACTGGCGCTGATGTCGATGAGGTCGCCCGCGCTGTCGGTGTTGACCCCCGTATTGGTAACAAATTCTTGATGGCTGGTATTGGCTTCGGTGGCAGTTGCTTCAAGAAGGATGTTCTCAACCTCGTCTACCTCGCTGAGACCATGGGTCTTCCCGAGGTTGCCGAGTACTGGCGCCAGGTTGTTAAGATGAACGAGTACGCTCGTGATCGTTTCTCCAACCGTGTCATCAAGTGCCTCAACAACACCCTTGTTGGCAAGAAGGTTACTATTCTTGGATTTGCTTTCAAGAAAAACACCTCCGATACCCGTGAGGCTCCCGCTCTTGAGATGATCAAGACACTTCTCGAGGAACGTCCCCGTGAGATCGCTGTCTTTGACCCTTGCTGTAACCCTCTGGTTATTAAGGCCGAGATCAAGGAGCTCCTCGGACCCCTCGCTGAGGGCCACAACATCACCGTTCACGGTAATGCCTATGACGCTTGCGAGTCCAGTACCGCTATTATCATCGCCACTGAGTTCGACGAGTTCCGTAACCAGCCTCCTCCCCCTCCCGCCCCTACGCCTGCCGTCCAGTCCAAGACCATTGGCCGCAAGCCCAACCCCAGGGCCGACCCTCGTCCCTTCGAAAACGGCACCCCCAGTCCTAACGAGCTCCTCGCCCTACACAAGCACCTCGTTCAGCGTCCTGATATCCAGTCCCAGGACCCTCTGGACCGCTTCAACGT